>JAQGAF010004271.1:0-14839 GCA_034687865.1 Kryphioiulus occultus
ATTTTTATCTAATATTTTTGGAAAAAAAATCGCATTTTCATTCGCCGCGACCCCGAGTATATTTTAGAATTGAGAACACCGTAGGCAAAATGTTTACAAAAACTAGACCACAAAATTTTTTTTTAAAAAATTCTAAAAAAAAAATTATATGCGTGTTAATAGTAACATCAGAGCAATGCCTGCAAGTTAACATTTAAGAGAACGCCGTAAACAAAATTTATACGAAAAATGTAGTCGTAATGCAATCTTTAAGACATTCCTAGAAATATTAATATTGAAGAGAATACTGTATGCCATTTTTTGTTTAAAAAACTGGACCAGAAATAGCTGATGCAATATACATGTACTTGAAATAACGAAGTTAGGTAGACTAAAAAGAACTATAATAAATACCTTTTGGGTCTAAAATCTGGCTGACTGAACATTACGGTTTATGATAACATATGCAATGTAACATTTAATTTATTGAATTCATGTTATTTTAGTTTTTATATTTTTGGTTCAGCGTACACATCTTCATATTTAATTTTTTATTTATGGGTTGCATAGTTAATTCTTGTAACATATGAAGTGAAAGAAATGCCATGCTTTATCGCGCAATAATTTTCAAATGTTTTTTTTCTATATGCAATTATGTATCTAATTTTTTTTGTTAAATAATAGCTATTGTAAATGTTCGAGGCCATACAAGTTCTAATTTGAACTTCGGTCCCTATTGAATAAACTAAAGTTCAAACTTCAATACAAGCAGGCAAAAGATTTAGAAAAATCAGATCTTAAATGATGAATTTTAGACAGTACCTGCTATATTTTTCTTTGCCACGGCAAATTGCAGTAAAATATAGGAACACTTGACAAACTTTCCATGACCAACTCAAGAAATTGTCCCTTAATTTAAACATACATTGTACATGTATTTCTACGATGGATTTTGAACTCGTTTCCCTAAAAAGGAACGCCATAGGCGAAATTTTTGAAAAAACTACTGGAAATAACGAATTGTAGTTGTAATGTATAGGCTGTTTTTCACAAAAATGAATTGAAAATTAAAGATTTCCAGTCACAAAATTGAAATTCAAAATTTTTTGAAAAATTTCCACATTTCCCTAACTTTCCCTGACGGTATGAACCCTATATACATGTATATTCCGTATTTCGAAGTGATATCACTGGTTAGTCATCACGATTATCTACAGGTATTTTATCGCGTGTGTTATGAAGTGTGCCTTCAGTATAAGGATGGTAAAATCTTTTGTTTCAGAGACAATTTTTATTTTCGAAATTGGCTGCCAGTCTTTCAATGCATGGGGATGAGTCCGTGCCAGTGGTTAAGAAAAATCTGGACTCTTCGGAGTGCGTCATTCCTCTTTTGTGCATTTTTTGAACGCTACAAATGTTTCGGCACTTCTTGTCGAGACACGCAGGAATGCCCCCCGATGAATAACCGATCTGAAATTGCAAATCCTGGACGCTCGGGTGGATTCTCCCGATGTTCAGCAGCTGTTTTGGATGGTCTGTGCTCACGGGTCATTAGATCAACCGTCGGTGGGGGTGCTGCATGTGTCCCCCTGGGGAGAAAGACATCAATCCGACAAACACGTCTATTTTTCCGGGTCCTTCAACCGCGTCCGAATGAGTGGGGGGGACCGGGGGGGGGGACGAGCCTCAGGAGCGTAATTTGCCCCACCAACAAAGGGCCCTGAGCCGCAATCCAAAAACGATACAATGGGGAGTCCAGCGCCCCCAGCGGACGATAAATCGACACCGTTGCCACGAGGAGGCGCACAAAGAGCCTCGGGGCTTCGGTAAACAATTTGATGCCGTTTAATGAGCCTAATTTCGACTGAATGAGGACCCAGGAACAACCCCATTTCGAGGCCCTTGCATGAACAGCGCCCCCTGCGGATTATCGTGTCGCTGAAGTGTCGCCAAAATGTTTCCATAATGGGTACGAACAAATGAATGGAGGGAGTGAATGGGGAGTATATTACTCCTTTTACGTCGCAAATACAAGTATGTCTCGCAGAAGTTAAACTACACAAGTCAGAAGAGTTGACCACAGTAAGTAAACTACAGTAAGTTAACCACCCATAATACATAATATTATTTGTGTTGTTCTTAGAACATTCTGAGTGCTCGAACAGTGTTGATGGTTAAACGAGTGCTGAGAAAAAATACATGTATAAAATATAAGCCTGCCATAATAAATCTAAAAAAATTTGAACCTTTATAGCATATAGCATGTGACCGGAAGGTTGTTCGTCAACAATTGTTCGCATAAGTTAAGTTATGTATAAGTTAGGTGAGGTTATGTGTAGGTTAGTTGAGGTTATGTGGAGGTTAGGTGAAGTTATGTGTAGGTTAGGTGAAGTTATGTGTAGGTTAGGTGAGGTTATGTGTAGGTTAGGTGAGGTTATGTGTACGTTAGGTTAGGTTATGTGTACGTTAGGTTAAGTTATGTGTACGTTAGGTTAAGTTATGTGTACGTTAGGTTAAGTTATGTGTACGTTAGGTTAGGTTATGTGTAGGTTAGGTTAGGTTATGTTAAGGTTAGGTTAGGTTATGTTAAGGTTAGGTTAGGTTATGTGTAGGTTAGGTTATGTGTAGGTTAGGTTATGTGTAGGTTAGGTTATGTGTAGGTTAGGTTATGTGTAGGTTAGGTTAGGTTGTGTGTAGGTTAGGTTAGGTTGTGTGTAGGTTAGGTTAGGTTGTGTGTAGGTTAGGTGTAGGTAAGGTTATGTTAGGTGTAGATTAGGTTATGTTATGTGTACGTTAGGGTATGGGTATTAACCCAGTATGTATCCACCTTGGGCGCCAAACCCAGTGAAGGGCACTAGGTTAGGTTAGGTTAGGTTAAGCTTTGTTTAAGCACCTAACCTAACCCGACCTAATTATTTTTTGCATTTTCTGTGGAAATAAATGTTTCAGTGTATTAACTGCTTAAACAAAGAATAGGTCAAGGTGGATACATACCGGGTTAATACCTAGGTTATGTTACGTGTAGATTAGGTTATGTTGGGTGAAGGTTAGGTTATGTTGGGTGAAGGTTAGGTTATGTTAGGTGTAGGTTAGGTTATGTTAGGTGTAGGTTAGTGTAGTTTAGGTTAGATTATGTGTAGGTTAGGTTAGGTGTAGGTTAGGTTATGTTAGGTTAAGTTATGTGTAGGTTAAGTTATGTGTAGGTTAGGTTAGGTGTAGGTTAAGTTATGTGTAGGTTAGGATCGGAAAGGATATGATAGGTTAGCTTAGGTTTGGTTAAGTAAGCAATTGACTTATGCGAACAACTTTCCCTGAACCACCACAACAACCACCAACCACCATGAGGGACTAACCAACATACCGTATACTGCATTTAGATATTTCTGCAGTAGAAATTTTATTCTGCTCTGGTTAACTTGACGTGGGACGTTAAATGAGGACTCCTCGTATGTTCTCCATCAGTAAAAGATGGCAAAAAGCACTCCGAAAGAATATGACCCCACTGATCCAAGAATTTTCCTACTCCATGTTAAAGTTTATATATATTTTTTTTTGCAAACGGTTTCCCAACTCAGTCTGCAACTAAAACTACCTGCAACCAACTCTGTGATGATACTCGACAAAAACTTTTTCCAAACTGGTCCTCCATGCAGGAAGCGTTACACGTATTACCAAATTAACTCACCCTTCTGCCAGCTTCGTTATTATGCAGGTTCATGAGTGTCCTTCCCTGTGCCCTGGATCCCCTTTGGAAGTTCTTCTCCCTCTCTCTGACGTCTACGAATCCCTCCGTGAACTTGTATCCGTACTCGATGTTGTCTCCGCAGCCGCCCCAGATCCAGTCCCGATGGAGGCTGCGGGGGCGCTCGGCTCGACTGCAGCCGCAACTGGACAGGACGCCGTCGCGGCAGGCTCGGCTCACCGAGTGGACGACGCCGGCCGCGGCAACGGCGTGGGCGAACGCGGCTTCGCGGCTGGCTGGAACAAAAAACACAAAAAGGCGGTTAGAAGGGATGGAACAAAACCGGAGAAATTCAGGAAAAGCGAAGTTTTTGGGGCAAAAATTCTTCAGTAGGGATGGATATATTATATAAGGGAGGTTGGTGCGGTAAAGAAGCTGAAGCTGCATGCAGGGCCGGCTCCAGCCTACTTGGCGCCCTAGGCAAGGCGAGCTAAGTGCCCCTCTCCCCAATAATTAAGAATAATTAAGAAATCTACCTTAAATTAATTCATGTGTGTGTAGTGTACAATTTTCAGTATTGAAGGTTATGAAGGTATATGAAGGTTAATTTTAAAGAACTTCATGCACATAAATATTGTTGTCTTTATCGACGTAACTAATTAAGGGGACACCGTAGACAATTTTATGATTTAAAAACTGTATCATAAATAATGGATTTTTGGTATATTTTATTTAATATTTTTGGGAAATACTGTACGTTTAAAAATGTTTATGAAAGAAATTTGTGTGAACTGTTCATTGGATCATCAGTGCGTTTTGTGGATATTTTGAAACTTTCATAAATATTATTGATGTCCGAACATTTTCAAGTCCATTTGAAAATGCAAAAATATTCCACCTGACTACGTAAGGAGCAAGTGATAGAACACAAAATGTTATAAGGAAACAGCAAATTTAGGTTAATTTTTTTTAAATTAACCATTTAATGGTTAATTGATAATTTTTGAATTATTTTTTTATTTTTTTTTTAAACTAACCATTTCATGGTTAATTTTTTCCACACAACTGCCTATTATCTCTATTTTCATGTTAACCTATAACTAGCTAAGTAAACTGTATTAATTACTGTTAATTTACTGAAGTTGAATTTCCGTGAAATTTCCATGTTTTCCAGGTCTGGGGGAACCCTGACATTTTATAGAGAGTATTCGGTTCAAGTATGCTATGTCATATTGCAATTTAAAACATAAGGTCACATGGAGACTGCTTCCCAAGCATGGTCACAGCTTCACTGCATACATAATCAAATTTTCAGGAAAACTATTTCCAGCCAAATTCTATGCATTGCAGTTTAGATGTTACAGTAAAGAGGACAATAAATAATTTGAATGCACTTACAATATTAAAAATATTTTACGAATAAAAGTAGGAATAGTTGGAACATAATAAGACGTTGAAATCTTTAGATGAAATGTATATTTTACGTCATTCTGCACAACCCTGCCTTTTATAATTATTCGTAGTTATTGAAAAACGAGATTGGTTTACCGTGGTCAAGAGTTTTGTCTAAAAATATTTGGTATGAAGTCTCATTAAAAAATAGCGTAAAATTCCAGCACGTGATTTATGGATGACCCTTAGCAGTTCCGAAACACCTTTTCCCAAAGATCTCGTTAATGAGTTCACGCCATTACAGTAATTAACGCGAATGTAAACCCACCTCAGGCGGGCATTAGCAAGCGGAGAACAACGGTCATCTCGCTCGACCTCTGACCCTCGTTTGACCTCCGAAAAACCAGGTGCGGAAGGATACGTCGGCTTCTTCCTTCGACCTCTGACCCCGCGGATTTCTATGGCAGGTATCGCCTATCCGCAGCCATTTCCCCTTTATGGCCTGGCGGCATTGAAAACACGGTTGACCCCTGGTGACCCCGCGAAGTGCGGTCGTTTTGATTAATTGTGTTGCAGAAAAAGCTGGCTGATGAACGTGCATTGTTCGGGTAATTGCTGCAAGTGGGAGAGCATTTGATTTCGCGAAAATTTGGTGGGAAGTGGAGGGGTCAGTCAAGCGCTGACCCCTGGGCTTTCAGGGGGCTTCCCCGTGCTGAATCATGAATCTTCAGAAAACGAAGACGAGGAATTGAACGATGAGATTCCGATTAGATTGGGAATGAAAAGAGTCTCGACATGCAGAGTTCAGAAACCCTCAGTGGCAATGTTGCGAAAACAATTACTGGTGGAAATTACAAACAAGAAGTACAAATTTCATCTAGGCTTATCTTTTTTTCCGCATTTGATAAAAAAAAGTAATAAAAAATAAAACGCGAAACGAATCAGCCTCCCAGATCGACAGTCACATTCACTTCCACAGTGAATCCAGTGAATGAATGGGAAATTCTTGAACTTGCCAAGAAATGCGGAAGAGATGTTTGGGATCAGAACATTTTCACGCCTACCAACCAATCTATCATTCTTGTCAAATGACACTTTCAAGTACAGTAGAACCTCTGTAAGTTGGCCACCCAAGGGCCTGTCGCAAACTGGTCAATATAAGGAGGTGGCCAACATATGGAACGAGGCTTGTACTGACACAGGATTTTAATTCCATGTAGGCCTACTGCATTACGTACATTTTGCAGTAATGAATAATATTATTAAAATGTTCATAATACAGTAGATACATGCATACCAGTCTGTATTGCTAACGTGCCGCAAATTAATCCAGCAATTACACGTATAGTACAGTAGGGGTACTGAAGGGGTTCAAAATGGATTTCTGTACCTCTATAGAGACAGTTACAGTTCAGGGGTGTATAGTATAAGTTTTACAAGTAGCCAATAAATTTAATCATCCAGGACTTTACACGTTGAGACCATGCTGGTCAACATACAGAGAGAAAATTACTATTGTGTGTCATAGTCTTAAGTGGCCAACATACAGAGGAGCAGGTGGTCAACATGTAGGGGTCACCTTCCATAAGGAGTAAATTACTATTGTCATAGTCCAAGTGGTCAACATACAGAGGTGCAGTTGATCAACATGTAGAGATCGCCTTACATACAGGGAGTACATTACTATTGTATGTCATAGTCCAAGAGGTCAACATACAACATGCAGAGGTCACCTTCCATTGAGTTAACCGTCCGGTCAGTTAAAATGTGGTCAAAATAGGGAGGTAGTCAACTTTGGAGGTTCTACTGTATAGTTGCTCTGGAAGGTTCATGGTAGATATCAGCATGCTGTTGATTAATGCTATATTCTAAAGTCAATATACCATCAATGGTAACAAATTAGTATCCTATACTTTCACGGATGATTATGCCAGCAAATTCTGTTTACCCAATCAAGTGTAATTTGTTCCCCTCTCAGTAAACATTTTGTGCAGCAGCGTAATTTTCCAATTGGTTTGAAAAGTTCAATCGGTCCATCGAGGTTGAAGGAAAACATGTGGTATGAATTGGAAATCGAACATAATTTCTTCTTACATGTATGCATTAGAAGATGAATAGTTTGAAAGAGCCAGTAAATATTTCGTGAAATCCTGAAGCGTGTCCTTCCGAGTTTCCTTACAACTAGAATGAGAATCGCATATGTCTTGGACAGCATCCATGGCCATCATGTTGAGGATCATGGCCACGAGATTCATATCCACAGAGTGCTTTGAGATCATAAAACGGGTAACCAGTTAAAGAGATCTTGACCCTATCAGCTAGATCAAATTCAAACTTTACAACACATTTAAGGAAAATAAACTTATGCTAGTTGGATTCAGATTTTCAATTGACAAATTCATAATAATCCTATCAGATTCGGACAATATTCGTGCAAGGAAGATCCAAGGAAGCATACTTCATAACGGATTCATGTTTTCAGTTGAAAAATTCAAAAGAATCAACCAGATCTAGACAAGATTCATACAAGGAAGTTCCATACAAGAAGGAGTCAGATTTTCTGTCCAAATCCAGAAAAGATATATACAATGAAGATCCATTCCAAGGAAGTTCCACATAAGAAGGATTCATGTTTTCAGTTGAAAAATTCACAAGAATCCAACCAGATTCAGACAAGATTCATACAAGAAGGCTTCAGATTTTCAATCCAGTTTCCAAAAAGATTCATATAAGGAAGTTCCATACAAGAAGGATTCATGTTTTCAAGTGAAAAATTGAAAAGAAGATGTTACCAGATGCAGACAAAATTCATACAAGAAAAATTAGAACCAAGGAAGTTCCATACAAGAAGGATTCGGATTTTCAGCTGAAAAATTCACAAGAATCCAACCAGACAACGTTCATAGAAGGAATTAACTTCCATACAAGAAGGATTCAGATGTTCAGTCCTGATCCTGGCAAGATTTATACAAGCAAGTTTCATTGTTAGGAAGTTGACAAATTCGAAAGAATGCAGTCAGATCAAGCCAGTTCCCTGTCAGGATTGCGAAACTATACCAGAGCTAACGAAAGATTTCACCACGGAAGAAAGAGTACAGTGAAAGTCAGGATTACAGAAAGTATGTTCCCAAAACCAGATCCAACCAACATCGATCTAGACCTGGAGCATCCAAGGCAGAGAAAGCCATCAAGAACTTCAATGGTTTCTCTTCGCACTCTCGCAACCCCATGCATCCTCCAGTCCTCCATGCACCACCGCCTTTACCCCTTCCTCAATCCACGGTGGACGCTTCCGGTCCAGCGGCATTTTATGTTCTGCCGAAGGCCCAAATGGGTTCGTAACTCCGCCGAATTCCTGCTAATTTTCGTCCCGAAGCCAGTCTGGCGCGATGAGCATCGTGAAATCCGCTGTAGCATGGCCAATGTGGCGCGTAAAAACTAGATTAGGCGCTCTTATCGCCCATCAGCACCATCAGCACTCTTGGTGGATTTGCTCCGTGTGGGCGAATCATTGATCTGGCGAGAGAGGACATGAGAGTTGGACGGTCATTAGGAGGGGTTCCGCTAGGGCCTGCCGACGGTAATGACCCATTCTGGAAATGAACTTCCAACACTTCTTATTAGGAGTTGGCGGAGCGTGACTTCGGAATGGGCACTGCAAGCGCTGCGTTGTGCTTATCGTATTTCTCCTCCAGAAATGAGGGCATTGCTGCTCTTGACAGCCACAAGGGGCTGCCTACAAATAATACACGTACATGTACGGCCGTTTTGGGGGGCCATGCTTGAGTAATGGCGCTGGGGTTGCTTGGTAAATGGCGAATAAAAACGCCAAGCTGGACACTGGTTTGCTACCAACATCCTGCACTGCACTCCATTTTATTGCCTCGATCAAACATTGGCAGAAACAATACACTCTTAAGTCTTTATGGACGTGAATTGACATCTTCGATGTGATCGATATTGGATGAATATTGGAATTAGTTTTTTATCACGATCAAGCTGGTGAGAATCTTTATTAGTAAATAAAGATAATACACAACGTTTCGATCAATTAAGAGCTTCAGGTGTAGCTAAAATTATATAAAAATGAGGGAAACAACGTTACAAATCGCAGATAACAAGTCTGCAACGACGAGGCTTAAGCACAGAACATTTGCTTACAATCAAATAGGCGAATTCTTGAAATTTTTCTAGAGCACAAACGATAATTACCTTCCTGCTAATTTAGACAATCACATCATTTTTGGCGAAAAAACACCAACCACACCCACACTCCCTACCTACCAACTTCGCCCCGTTTTGTCTCAGAAACGGACAGGGGACGTTCGAGTGTTATGTCATCATCTTAGGGGTCATCCATCAAGACATCCGGGAATTTCCATGGTTTTTAGACCCCCTCCTTTTCTCCATGGGTTATGTAGCATTTTTCAAGGGCAGGCCCATACCCTTCATCATGGGGGGGGGGGGTAATCAATGGATTTGGCAAATGCTGACGCAGGAATCAAGAAAACTGATGATAATATTTGGAAGTTTCCACATCATAGTGCACGACCCCAAAAGCCTCGTTCACAGGTAGAAAACGATTCCTGGACACGTGGTTTGGAAAACCGATTTCCTCTAAGTGAATCCACACTTGAGTTTCTAGCAAGGAAACATGTTTGAGTTTCTACAGGGTTCCCACTTGTTTTTGAGAAAGAAAATCCCTGACTTTTCAGGTTTTACCAGGTAATTTTTGAATATTTCCATGACCATGAAAAATCAACATTTCATTACATTACTTTATTTTTACTTTGCAAAGATATTTATTTCTAGTAAAATGGTAAAAAAATTGGAAAGTGAACATTTGAAAAACTTAATAAACTTTAATAAAAACTTAGTTGGAAGAGTAGGCTAACTTATGTTTCATGAACAGCTTCAGCAATTTGTGTATCAACAGCGATAATGTCATTCATTTATGTCTCTGCTCCTTTTCTGAGGGAATTTGCCTTAATTCTCAAATTGATAGATTGCTTTTCTTAGAGGAATTCCCTATGCACAAGTTTGGTGCCTTCATACTACCTACCTTAAATGTCTGAATGGATTAACCCAACCCAGCTACTTGTAGAGGTTTTAAAATTCAATATTTTAAACTAATTTGTTTTCAATCTTTTCAAATCATGATTTAACAAGTTTATGGGCATATTTTTGTCAGTATAAATTTGATCATAAAAATTCCAGGTCAAATTTTACATCTTCCCTGACTTTCCAGGTCTTTTCCCAGAGTTTTTTAAATTCCCTGAGTTTCCAGGTTTTTCCAGGTTGTGGGAACCCTGTTCTAGTAAGGAAGCACAGCCCTGAGGAAACATGTTTGAGAAAACATTTGGGTCTTTCTCCTCAAGCATGTTTCCTCGCTAGAAATGTGGAAACACTTTGAGAAAACTGTTTCCAGAAGCCATGTTTCTAATAAGCGTTTCATGTGTGTGGACAAGAATTCAGTGTGCACTTTGGAAAATTTCCATCGGGGTATCCAAGAACCCAAAATCTAACCTCAACCACACTGGAATCCCTGTTCATCGTCTGTGCTGTGGTCAGGCAACAAGGGTTGATTCTGTCAGTTTCCATACCATTACAGGCAATGTCAGTAAGCCAAATTCTGGCTCGAATGATTGATTTCCAAAAACAAAGGACAGCCACTGAGAAATTTGGGACCTTTTCAAGAACGTGTGTCTGAAGGAACATCCTAGATTCCCACGCAGATTTCCACCTTGGCCTCGGGGCCGGAGCTGTCCGATTGCCCAATTACACCCCAACAATCAACTTTTAATATTCCCACCCCACGACTGAGCAAACAATCCTGAGCAATTTTACGAGGGCAATTAGATTGCCAATTGCTAAATTAACTAATCAAGTCGAACGTCGAGCTACAGGTGCAGGATACTGATTTTGATTGCTCCCGAACACCAGAGGGCTTTATTGGCGGACGCCCGTTTATTAGCCAACGAATCTCAATCTCGTGACACACAAAATTGTACTCGTTTTGGAAGTGGGGTGAAGGTTGTTTTAAAAAAGGTTGTTTTAATCAAGGCACCTAACTTGTGGCAAAGGAAAACGGGCGTTGTCATTCCTGGCACGAGAACCTTGTTTGCAGCAAAATTATGGTGGGGGTCACTTGCCATGACCCCAAATATGATTGGGTGGAGGAGACATCACATTGTCGTTAACCAAAACATTTCCAATTACAGTATACAATTACCTAAATGCGAGTGATGAAGTATCGTATGATAAACACACACGTATATGATATCCCAAGAGGATATTATTTTACACAGGATTATTTTAGACAGGTTCTACTGTATACGGCAGAATAGATCTCAAGTCTAGCAATGGAAGCCATTGGTTTTTCATTGATTTCACTCCGAATTTCTTCAACTTTTGGGTTCACTCACCTATTTGGAGTACGGGTCCAAAAACTGAAGAGTCGTCCACCGTGGAGCAGTTCCACCTCCGGTGTCGGAACTGCCACTGACACTCGCCTATTCCCAAGCGAGCCCCTCGGCCCACGCTGGACATGTGGTCCTGGTACAACTGGCACAACTTGGTCTGTCCGGGAGACAGTCCTGGAATTTGCGTGCACAGCGGCTGGGCCCCGATTATGTACATTTGGGGGTTCCTCCACACTTCGAAGCCTTGCATTCCCAGATTCCTGAAAAGTTGACAAAAAAATAGGAATAAACGGAGAGAAAACTTTTCCTATTTAAAATACGCGACAGCACTGATTTCAATCAAACAAAAAAAGTTTCACCGATGGGATGAAGTTGTTTATAAAGTGGATTGGGATAAATTGGAATATTTAACAGTCTCTGTTGTTTGCTCTTTAGAAATTTTTACTTTTATATCTTAAGGCAAATTAGACTAATTAGCACAGTCTTCCGTTGAATATATTTTATAGAATTTAGCCTGTAATAAGTTAAATATCGGGAAATGGAGTCTGCACAAATGGCAACTTACCAGCTAAAGCTATTCGTCTTCGATATTAAAATACTTTTGTACAAGAATTACAATTGCCCTAGCTGTCAGAATTTATCCTTTATTATTATTACTATTATTATCATCATTGTTATTGTTATTAGTTTGTTGCGCTTAACCTCGTTGCGTAATGTCTGATTTAGCTGACCCTAGCCACCAGGCAATCACTGCGAGCCTATGAGCCGTTTGGAGAAGCCTACTTTCTTCACTGCATGTATGCTGGAGCTTAAAGTAAATATATGTAAGAGGGTTGGAATGATAATACAGTGGACTCGGCTGAATGGAATCACATTGGGCCCAGGTTATTTCGATAACAATAGCCGAACGTTCCTAATAGCCGAATGACAATAAAAGGTGATCGTTATTTAATTTGAATTCTTACGTACATGTACATAAACATAGCATAATTTAACTTTACAAAGCCATTTGCAGCTAAAAAAAACATAATGGTTTGCTTATAATTTTTCTATGTAAATTTGTTAATGAAATTCTCATGTTCATGCATGTATTGTACAGTATTTACAATCAATTGATCTATACTGTCCACAAAGGCAAACTTATTAGTGTGCTGTCATCTCAACACTTTCTGGTGGTTTCTCAGCTAAGATGCACCTTTCATAGTCGTGAACATCAAAATCATTTTCATCAGTCAGCTCTGTTTGACTCGCAGATAATCTAGCAAGTGCCGGATTTACTCATTGGGGCTGCTATTGGAATATTTTTCGTCAATGAATATCGAAAATTTGGAAGAATATTCCTCGAAACTTTCGCTATTCATAGCAGATGGGACATCATTTTAGACATTTTCTTCCAAAACTTCTCATTCCTCATGTTTTACGAATTCTCCTTGAGTGAAAATGATAACAATAAGCGAACTGTTGATTACAATAACCGATGGTTTCACTGTTTATTTGTATATGAGCGTTCAGGACTTGGCGATTTCGATAACAATAAACGAATGATAACATTATCCGCGATATCATTAAGCGAAGTCATAAGCGAATTGGCATAGGTTAGGTTAGGTTAGGTTACGTTTTCAATTGTCCCGCAAAGCCTATGAACTGTTGTGGAGAAGCCCACCACAGTACAATGTATTTCCATAAGAGTTACATGTGCATACAGTATATAGATTTATCGATGCATAAACGGAAACCTGTATGCTGAATCATATACTGTGTATACTGAAGCTACTGTACGTTGTGCATAAATATACTGTAGTACGTTCAACGAAGCTGAGAACGAACCAATAATCCATTCTCTATCAAATGCAGACAAATCCATGCATTATTAACCTGGTTTTTGGATTTCAGGGAAAATATCTCAGTGAATACATGCACGTATAGCCTTTAGTTCGCCTGAACTGCAGTATCTCAAACTACTGATAAAAGGAGCAGGAGGAGTGACATAGTTTCTCACGTTCAAAGGCTTCCAAATTTAGTAAAACTGATTGCGGTCATTACGAGCATAATACGAGTGTCAGTGATCAAAAGCCGGCACTAGCAATGCAGTAATGCTGAAAGAGTGAAATTCCATAAAACGTTATAAAGTGGTGAATAAAACGGAGAGGGGTCCACAATGGCAGCACGATTATCGTGGTAAAGCTCCTTGAAAATGGAGATGCCCTTCCAGAATTTAAGGGCGAAGGTAATACATGTACATGTATACATGACTTCTTCGCCACCAGGTGTTTCGGGTTCTCAAAAATCTTTTAATTTGGACTTCTCCGCGTGAATGCTGGACACAATGCGCGATAATTCTGGCTGGAAAATCGAAATGGGCAACAGCACCCCCATTGACACCACTTACGCTGCCCATGGACTAAAACACAAAGCGTGAGTTAATGGCCTATCCAGTGTTTACATTAAAGGTGTTTCAACTCCTGGCTATAGATTAAGGAGGTTGGCCTGACAGGTTTTCGCCTTGACCAGGGGGGCACTGGGCAATTCAATAAGCTTGCGCTAGCAGATCTATGAATTATGGGGGGAGTTGCTTAACCTGACATTATTTTTAAGAGAAAAGCATAGCAGAAAGCCATATGCCTCCCACACATCTTCGTGAGTTTATCAAAGACACCGCCCAGAAGAATGACTGAATGTGTCCAACGAACATTTCCCCGCACCACCCAAAACGAGCGAATCTTCCGTCAAAACTGTTATGATACCCCGACATTTGGCCTTAATCTGGAGAAATTAAACTCGTACTTTTTCAGCCACAGCCCTTTCGACTTAACATCCCATGAGCATTTCAATGTTCATTATACACGTTTCTCAGTCATTCAACGGGTTGGATTCATGAAAGATTAATTCGTATTCCATTCAGTATGTTAGTGGAGATGAGAGATTACAAGGCAACATGATCGTATTTATGATTTACTCTGAAAATGCAATCAGGGTTCCCATCGCTTTAGTAGCATAAAAGCCACTAATTTTCCCAGGTTTTCCAGGATTCCCATGTTCTGTGCCAAAGAAAGTGCAACAATGCACTGCATCTCAAGCATTATAAGACACATTGATTGCGTTTTACTGTGAAAATGCCGTTCAATAACACACACACTGTACATGTGCGAGAACATCTACATCTATATCAATGTAGTTTTAATTTGCTCCATACCGAATTTTATTGAGGTACGGATTGATATAAGATGTGAGACCAGGGCACAACGGCGCCTTGGAACCTTTGAGTAAGTGGCGAAGCTAGGTTTCGCGGAACTGTAAGAAAGGCAAACGATTACTACATGAGAGAAACTTTGTTTATTTGGCTCCAAGGTATTTCCCTTGAAGT
>JAQGAF010004272.1:0-14835 GCA_034687865.1 Kryphioiulus occultus
CTGACCCAACTAGCTGCAATACTGACCCAACTAGCTGCAATACTGACCCAACTAGCTGCAATACTGACCCAACTAGCAGCAATACTGACCCAAAATTTTGCCCAACCTATAGAATAGCACGACCTCAATTACAATAACGTACATGTACACTAACATTTGAACAATGCTTACATGTACATGTATTTCAATTCATTCTGAAGAGTTTCTTGTTTCTCAACTCTAGATTTCGAAAACAGGAAAGATCAGTCCAATATTAAACATGGTCACTCACACTATCAACCTTATCTACACAGGGAAATATTAAAACATATGATAAACCTAAAATTGTATGCACATTGTACATTATATACAGTACATGTACAGTAGGATGGACATACTAGTACACAATCCACCACATTCGAGTCTTATGAAGGTTACATGGGGAGAAAAACTGATAGGCCCAGATTCTAAACATGCGAAGATATCAAAAATATTTTCATATTCCACGCAATATCATTCCACCATCACTACGTATAGGCCTACAGGAAGTCCCATTTCAAGACAAGTGAAATTACTAGCTGAATGTTACAAATAAGCCTCACCTTAAAAGCAGAAATTCTAGGGATTTCGTCGACCTCAAGATATCCATTCATAGAGAAAAACAGTTAAGACATTCATCGTTGATGAGAAATTTGTCAACAAATCCACTATCGATATTCGCGACACGTAAGCTGCGTCTCCCGTCACTAAAATGTGCGCAGAATAACAACTCAGGCCATGCAGTGTGGGGGCGGCCATCTTGACAGGAACTGACGTAACGAGCTAGTCACGTGTCAAACAAATTTGGCCTTTGCCCGAAAGTTCGCATTTTCGAATTCGGATGCGTAGTCGTTGCGCTTGCGAAAGAATGCAATTGAAGGGAAAAACAAAAAAAATAGTAAAAAGGGAAACCGTATGGAAAATTTTAAAAATTCATCTTCTCTTCAAAGACATTAGTAGTAAAGTCACGTAACATATTAAAAATGGGAAAAATCCATCCTTTCGAATTTATAAAATCACTTGGTTTCGAGCAATTTGCAGAATGTTACCAAACATTAGCAACCCCCAACATTCAAATAGTTTGCGAAAAGTGAATTTCCAAAAAAAACACCTCAAAAATATTCCACCCCCCCCCCCCAAAAAAAAACTATAGGGTGTAAAATTTTCAGCAAATAAACATTACACAAATCGAAATATTTGCTTAAAAATAACATTGTGTATAATTTTCAGCAAAAAAATTATACTGTACAAATCGAATTATTTGCTTGGTTGTTAGAGGATGGAGATTGAAAATGACCATCGAGAGTGCCAGACTACATGTACATGTATAGGGTGTACAATTTTCAGCAAATAAACACTTCAGAAATCGAATTATTGGTTTATGGAAAAACTATGGGGTGTACAATTTTCAGCAAATTACACTACTCAAATCGAATTACTTGCATAAAAACAACAGTGTGTATAATTTTCAGCAAATAAAAATTATGATGTACAAATCGAATTAATTGCTTCAAAACGATAGTGTATAAAAAATGTTCAGCAAATGAAAATTATAATGTAGAAATCGCATTATTTGCTTGGGTGTTTGGGTCAACTGCCATCTCATCCCATTCCTTTTCATTGTTTTATCACTACTTAAGGTGGTTCGCAAGAACATCTGAGATTCTCTCGATATTTACTATCGCTCTCAGCCATCAGTAGTATAGTCTTTAGTAAAAATCAGTAGTAAAGGTCTTTTACTACACCGGTACTACTGCCATCATGTGAATACCAAGTCTAATTAGAGGGGAACACTTTCTGCAGCAGTTTAATATCTTCAAGCTAGGTGGCAGCACCATAGCGCACAGTTTTAACCTGAGATGCTCTGTATCAGTTTAGTGAAAGGGGCATTCCTCGCATGGAGGGACAAAAATTTCCCAAAATTTCCCGTGAGAAAACCTCTTAAATTCGGATAATTGAGACGCTCTGATGAGCAAATACGTCCACTTTATCGCCTGATGATGGCATTGTAATCAATTTGCTTTACCGTTTTTCGATCATTTTTTAGAGGTCGAGTCTATCAGCCTTGACATGGCCAGGTCACAAAAGGTTTCGAAGGGTGGGGAGCAGCCATTTAATCATAGTATTCCAGGGTCCAATTATGGGGAAGAAAACAGTTTGCGATGCCTGGTGAGACCCAGACTGTTTACCACAACGTTTAATTCCAGAAAAGGCCCAATAGAGCACGAAAACCATTGGGTCCAAGCCTGTTATTAGCGATATCAAAGTCGAGAGGGCCATCCAAGATGTTAATCTGATTAACCAAAAAAATCCCTTCGTCCCTGCTCTGTTATTAAATGAAAAGTGTAATACTTAGAATTAAATCAATTTGGCAAAATTGGATCTGTACAAGCTACTGTCAGGCACTGGCTCTTTGGCAGTCTGCACCTTGGTCAGGTCATTTTAAGAAGAGGTAACAAGTGTTACATGATTCTTGAGTTACACCAAACATGCTTTGTTTATTTCCCAGATGTTTTCCTGATTTTTCTGCATGTTACTCTACCTTCAATTACCCTAAACTTTAAATAAATAAAATATGTGATACAGGGTTACCACTCAAATTCTCCAATCGATTTCCCTGACCTTCCCTGACAACTTTTTAGTCATTTCCTTGACATTTTACAAGAAAATTCACACAATATTAGACCGTATTACTAGTACATGTATTAATTTCAAGCCCAGAATTATGCGATTAGGCGATAATTATAGAAGATTTAGATCGCAAGCAATGAATTTGAATAATTAGTAGCGAAATATAACGTTCAATTTTTTTTTTGAAAAAATAAACATGTCAACAAAACAGTACTCGTTTTAAATTGTTTTTAAAAATTAGTAAACTATCTTAATATCCCTGACATTCCCTGACTTTTTCACGAATTTTGACAAATTCACTGACATTCACTGACACTTTCATTTCCCTAACATTCCCTGACTTTTCAGACAGTGGGAACCCTGTAATACATTTGAATAAGTCTATATATATACGGTAGAATCTAATAAACTTATATTACAAATACATTTAGAATTTCCTGATGAAAACATGTCCAGACAATGAACCCATTTAGAAATGTCCTGAGTTTGCCTGAAAATTCCATTTTGTTTTCTGATAATTCCCTGACTTACCCCACGGATTTTAATACCTTGGCATTTTACATTTTTCCAGGTTGTGTTTTTTGACTGTGTCCAGAACGCGTTATACATCATTTTCAACCCCCTCTCATGACTGAACGAAATCACATATATCAAACAAAAGAACATTTTCCACACAAAAAATGCAACAGGCGATTTTTTTATGTAAAACTGGAGTTGAAACCTGGATTTTTTGGAAATCAATTACTGAGTATTTGGTTCACCCCTCTCCCAATGACATAATTCGTTATCATTGCCATTTGGATACCAATATGTTCACCATGCAATATTTTGCCAAAATGTTCACCATGCAATATTTTGTCAATATCTTCACCGTGCAAAATTTCCCCAATCATTTTGCACGGTGAAGATATTTTGCAATATTATGAAATATTTGCAATATTTTGCTCAAATGTTCGCCATTCAATATTTTGTCAAAATGTCGACCATGCAATATTTTGTCAAAATGTTGGCCATGTAATATTTTTAAAAACGTTCGCCATGCTATATTTTTAAAAACGTTAGCCATCAAATATATTGCCAAAATGTTTGCCATGTGATATTTTGCCAAAATGTTCGCAATGCCATATTTTGCCAAAATGTTCGCAATGCCATATTTTGCCAAAATGTTTACCATGCAATATTTTGTCAAAATGTTCGCCATGCAATATATTGCCAAAATGCCCACCATGCAATATTTTCCAAGATGTCAGCCATGTAATATTTTGCTCGAATGTTTGCAATATTTTGTCAAAATCTTCACCATGCAATATATTGTCAAAATGTTCAGCATGAAAATCCAAATGCCTTGACCATTTCTCACATACCAAAAATGTTCTTAACAATAGCAATGCCCAAGTTATAGTCAGTATTCCTGACATTTTCATGATTTATGTTGGCATTTTGACCATTATTCAGATTGGAAGCTTTGCTACAGACAGGTAGTCATCAGCGATGTTTGATTTATATCCCGATGATAACGATCAGCCAGACCGTACACCAAACCTGTGACAAATGGTGTCCAGCACGTGACCCATTCCTCTGGGTCAAGGCAGTTGGCACGTACCCCATTATCAGTGCGTGAACCGTGAAACGAATCGTCAATTAGGGATCGATTTATTAATTAAAAAGTGCAAATATTTGAGCTTATCATCATTGTCTGTCCATCAGTGTCCATCAACAGAATTTTTTCATCAAGTCATTTTTGTTGAAGATGGCAATAGCCACTGAGCCATTAATAATATTATGTATGCAAGACAGATTAATTTGAAGTCATAAAACTTTTTTTAGTCAAAATCATCGGTGAAGTCGTATTTAAATGAGGTCATTCCGAGCAAACAAATTAATCCTTGACTTCATAATCTTATGAAAACAATACATAAAAACTCTGAAACGAATACAGTGCTCCCACTCAAAATTCTGAAATTTGAAATTTCCCTGAAATTACCCTCTCTTATATTCATTGACTTTTGCATAAAAATGTGAAATTTCCCTGGCGTTTGCATAACAATTTGAAATTTCCCTGACGTTTGCATGAAAATTTGAAATTTCCCTGACTTTTCCATGAAAATTTGAAATTTCCCTGACTTTTCCATGAAAATTTAAAATTTTCCTGACTTTTGCATGAAAATCGTCATGGCGTTTGCATAAAAATTTGAAATTTCCCTGACTTTTGCATGAAAATTTGATATTTTCCTGACTTTTGCATGAAAATTTGAAATTTTCCTGACTTTTGGATGAAAATTTGAAATTTTCCTGACTTTTGCATGAAAATTTGAAATTTTCCTGACTTTTGGATGAAAATTTGAAATTTTCCTGACTTTTTCATGAAAATTTGAAATTTTTATGACTTTTCCTGGTGTTTTATGTGTCTAAAACGTTAACGGTTCGTGTTGTATGTTTAAAACGAGTAAATTTGGAACATTAGGTCTTTACTTGTTCAGCTTATCCACACTAACAGTAAAACAGGTTAAATTTACTGATCATTTGCCTTAGTTGTATTGACATTAATTTCCTACTTATACAGTACGGTATATCAAAGGATGAGAATTTCCTTATGATTCTTCAATTTTCCAAAAATCTAAGGTGAACTTGATAATTATTTCGACTATTTCCAGAACTGCCCATGAATGCACATTTTGGATAAGAAAGTTTTCTTACCTACATTATTTCTACAGATAAGATTGCCTATTTGTTGTTCATTAATGCAAATAATTTTCGAAAAATAGCATTTGTTGTTGATGGGGTCAATGGTATACGTATACTTGTTTATTGTGTACTTCCCTAGGGTCGTTTTACGCACGTATTCATGAACCCTCTTGCTGACCTTGTAAGCCTACATTTCCAAAAACAATTTCGAAAATTCACTCTTTTGTAGTTGTTTTTTCCGTGAACATCACACAAAGAAATTGCGAAAATAAGGATGCATATACATGTACATTTGGCCACATCAACGTTAATTCCATATTTTTATGTCAATATCATCGTCGCAGCAAAACGTTAGGAAATATGACTGTGTTGTTTAGGAGCAGATATACTGTACAAGTTGCATCACATTTAGTCGGTACGACTTGCACATTAAATAATGCGTTAACATACGCTCATACATGTGCCGCATACATTTGTTTAATACCGTTGAAATTTCCGTATTCTAGATAGCCTGCGTTAGTTGAAATTAACAGGCCCAGGTTCGCCCACGTCTAATCCAATTTTCCGTGTTTTATACTTGTTAATTCAATATTGTGTTTTGACATGTTTGTTCACATTTACACTGTACAAGTCTACTTACAAGTTTTAAATATGCAAGTACAAATTTACGAGTCCCACACATTTTAGTTCAAGTTTCCATTTCTTAGAAGTATCAATTCAAATTGTCTCGTCTTAGACATGTTAGATTTTTGGTTCAAACTTGCGTGTCTTCCACACGTTATAGTTAAAATTGCTGATGTTTGTCTTATCCATGTCAGTTCAAATTTTCGTGTCTTAGAAATTAGTTCAAATTTCCATATCTCAGACATGACAATTCAAATGGTGTCTAAAACATGCTAGCTCAAATGTACATGTATTAGACATTGTGTCTAATTTTGAAGTCTTAAACATGGCAGTTCAGATTTTCCTCTTCTTAGACGTATTAGTTCAAATTTGCTTTACTTGTGAGACATGCTGGTTCAAATTTACGTTTCTTAGACATTGACAGTTCAGTTTCGTGTCTAAGACATGCATTAAATCGAATTTCCATATCTTAGACATTAGTTCAAATTTCCATGAATCAGATATATCAATTCAACTTCCCATGTTTTGAACATGCCAGTTCAAATTTCCCTGTCTTAAACATGAAAACTCAAATTCTAGTGCTTTAAACTTGCCAGTTCAACTGTCCACGCCTTAGACATGTCACTATGATGTCAGCTAAACTTTCATGTCTAAGACATGTTAAGTTCAAATGTACTTGTCTTACACTAATTAATCCTAATTTCAACGTCTTCAATATGATAATTCAACTTTCCGTGTCTTGGACATGCCAGTTCAACTTTCCAAGCCTTAGACATGTCGCAATGATGTCAGTCAAACTTTCCATGTCTTAGACATGTTAGTTTCAATTTTTGTATCTTTAAGCGTTGCAATTCAAATTTCCATGTCTAAGAAATGTTAAGTTCAAATGTTTTGTCTTAAACTATTTTGTCCAAATTTCAATGTCTTCAATAAGTCAATTCAACTTTCCTTGTCTTCAATATGTCAATTTTCCATGTCTTAGACATTTTAATTCAGCTTTCCAAGTCATTATGATGTCAGTACAACTTTCCATGTCATTATCTCATTTCAACTTTTCATGTCTTAGACATACCAGTACAACTTTCCATATCATTATGATGTCAATTCAGCTTTCCATGTCCTTATGTCAATTCAACTTTCCATGTCTTAGACATACCAGTTCATCTTTTCATGTCTTAGACATACCAGTTCATCTTTTCATATCTTAAACATGTCAATTCAACATTCCATGTCCCAGCCACGTAACAGAAGCCCTCGTCCCAGCAGTTTGTTTTGTCCAGCCAATTCGACGTCATGGCCACCATCATCGTCAAGCGGGCAATGTCTCCAGGGTGTTTGTTATTCTCAGACGTAGGCTGTTGACAGTTACCCAGTTTTTTTCCTCAAAAAACAACTTTCGATTTCCAAGCGCATCCTCCATTCCGCGCAGCAAAACAACACGGCACCATGTCCCGCATCCCAATGACGCTTGTGCCGGAACCCCCACGTGTTTATAAGCGGTGTTTGCCACAGTCAGTCATCAAACAGCCATGGCAACGCTGCTCAACAACACCTGCCATCTCGAGTTCCGGCTTCCAGCAGCCTACAGAGACACTTTCTTCTTCGAGCGTCAGCTCAACGTCGAGTTGATCAATGAGTGGATGACCAAACACTTCCCCACCGTGGGGGCGCTGGTGGTGGCCTATGTTGTAGCAGTCCATGCCGGTCAACGTTGCATGAGGACCCGCAAGGCCTTCGACCTCCGAACTGCCCTTTTCCTTTGGAATCTTTGTCTTGCATTCTACTCCGCCATTGCCTTCTACAGAGTCTTTGGAGAGACTTCACGGCTTTACCGAGAACGTGGTTTCCGTTACTCCATCTGCGAGTTGCACAGTGTGGAGCACAAGAGCCTGATGGGCTTCTGGTTGGTCAGCTTCGCCTTCTCCAAGATCCTTGAGCTTGGTGATACTGCCTTCATCGTGCTTCGCAAGACCCCCCTCATCTTCCTGCACTGGTACCATCACGTGGCCACCCTGCTTTTTGTGTGGTACTCCTGTGTGCGCATCAGCTCTCTTGGCCGATGGTTCATGGTGGCCAACCTGCTTGTGCATGCCGTCATGTACTCCTACTACGCCCTCAAGGCCCTTAGAGTGAGGGTGCCCAAGGGGGTCAACATGGCCATCACCTCGGTGCAGCTGCTGCAGATGGTGGTGGGGGTGGCCATCACCGTGGACGCCTACTGGCTGAAGAGGGCAGGTCAGAGCTGCTGTGTGGATTACGACACCATCTTCTACGCATGGGCCATGTACCTGTCCTACTTCCTGCTGTTCCTCAACTTCTTCATCAAGGCCTACTGGGGGCCTGGCAAAGCCGCAACACCGAAGAAGATCGACTAGATGCATCCATGGACTGGTGCTTAAGTTATTCGCTTGGTTGAGACTCATGACTGACTGAGTTGCTGGACAGGGTGTCCGATGGGTCAGGATATGTTGGTTTGCTGATTCCTTTGCAGGATGTCTGGCGTCCAAGACGTCCATCGAGTCATTCTTCAGGCATCCCTGGCATCCACTAACAATGGAACATTGTCAAATGTCAGTCTGGTTTTTGAAAATTTGTGTTAATAGACATGTTTTCGTCCAGAATGTCGTTTGGCATGCATGAGAAATTGTGGACATGAGCTATTTACAACTTCGAGCAAGTTGTTTTACAAAACTACACTTGCGTGAAAAAAAATACGACTCACCTGCAAGAATCGAGTAAAAATGTGTTTCTCAGAAACCAAATGTCGGATTTAAAATCGGGGAAAATGTGCTTTGTAGACAATTTATTCCTCTTAATAATTCACCTAGTGTGAGAATAGTGTGTCTTGAGAATAGTGTATAACTTCTGCGGCTACTTCTGGTGTAGCGGTCGTTTTATCGAGAAATCATTAATTAACAATATGTCTGAATGCGTGTTCATTAAGCTCTGATAATCAAATTGCATTCAGAAACACTTTTATAACCACAGACAGGTGTACAAGAATGCATATGTCATAAATAATCCAAATTTGGGTTGCTCTAAGTTCGACATTTTGCCCCTCAAATATGAATAAGGAATTTTATACAATTAGGCGAACTATAAAGAGGAATAAATTGTCTACAAAACACATTTTTCTGATTTTAAATCGGACATTTGGTTTCTGAGCAAAACACATTTTTACTCGATTCATGCAAGTGAGTCGATTTTTTTGCACTCAGGTGTAAACAGGTTTTGGTCCAAAATGTCATTTGGCATGCATGGCAAATTGTGTAAATAAGCCATTTACAACTTCGAGCAAGTTAACTTTTGCAAAACTACATAGAGGCAACCTTTGGTAGGCTTTTGACAGTATGAAAGCTGGGTGTCCACCTACAGTACATGTACAGTGGATAAAACAAGTATTGGCAATTGGTGTTTTTTCACAAAAGTGTCACAAAAACAACTTAAAAGTTAAACAATCAAATGTCATTTAAAGTGAGACAAGTAAACAAACTAATCTTGAGAGTTTCGTTTGTTTAAATTGACGTGGTTTAAAATAAACCGCAGAAAAGTGAAAAACTCATGTCAAAAAAGTATTGGCAATGCATGGCAAAAACACAATGGAGGAGACGTTCAATATCTTCTGTTGCCAAATTTCCTTACGCAGACTTATTTTATGGCGGAATACATTCATCTATACTCTGGTAGTCCTGATATAAAGACTTAATGAAGATTTCCAACGCTACTGTATTCCATACAGCCTCAAACCTACACCACTACCACTTCAATGTCAAACAATGGAGAAAGCAGTGCTGATATTTGGGACTGTATGGAAAACAGTTGCGTCGAAAATCTTCATTTAAGTGCTTTTATTAGGACAACCAGAACACATGTGAATGTGTTCGGCCATAAAATAAGAGTATGTGTAAGGAAATTTGGGCAAGAGGAGGCATTGAACGTCTCCTGAAGCTATTAGATTTTAACTTGATTTGCAATCTGAAGCACCTACCTGAATTTATATGTTTATTGAATTTATTTATTGCGTTTTCAAAATTGAATTTGTTTATCAGTGTAATACTTTAATTCAGGGGTGGCCCTTTGTTTGATCTCATACATTGCTCTGAGTTGTAAATGGCTAATTTCCACAATTTTTCGTGCATGATACACACCATTTTGAACTAAAAGCTACCTATTAATTTCACTTTCACTTGACAATGTTCCATTGTAAGAAGCATGCTAAGAAGCTGACTCTTTCGACCGGTTGATTATTTGCCATTATGCAACTGTTGGTGCAACAGCCAGAAAGGTTAGGACTGTTGGTCATTACATTCCTCGGAGAATATATGGTGACCAAGCTGTCCATCAGAGTCATCTTAAAGCAACCCTGACGACCATTAAGAAACAAACCAAGAAGTCCAATATTTTGACCAGTTGACTGTCATTGTGCAAGTGTTGAGTTGATAGACTTTTCGGACACCCTGTCAAAGGAAGAACTGACGAGTTCGGACCTTTGTTGTCCTGATTTTCTGTCTTGTAATTTATTTCGTTCACAAGAGCTTTCCGGGTTGTGACAATGATGACAGTGGAGAGGTCAATCAAATGCAATGTCAATTTTTTCATAATGCAATTTTTTAATTTTGTTTTGTTGAAAATGTTCTTTTGTATGACTAAGTCCATTAATTTTTAATTTAAATATTATCTAACGAGCATCAAGATTTTGTGATAACAAGGCCACCCTGGTCATGCTTTGTAGCAATGTTGTAATGGCGGCATGTTGTTTATAAGTTGTCAGATGGTGTAGGCCTTACCCAATAATAAAAATCTACATCTACGTCTTGGTGTTTTATTTTTAGGTTTATAGGAAAAGAATTCCATAAGGTACTGAGGGATAATAAAGAGGTAATGTAGAAAGGCATTTACTTTAAAAAAAACTGATTAAAAACAGAGGAAATTGAAAAAAAGAAAAAACAGGTGATAAATTGGTAGAAAACTGATATTCAGTGATGACTGCATGTTGACAATGGAAAAAATTAGTTATGACTTTTTTCAAAATAATTTCCTCATTATTCTTAAATTTTAATGGAAATAACAAAAAATTCCCTAAAACCTGGTCCAGTTTTTTTTAAATGACTATCACTATTTTGCCATGAAAACAATGCCATAAAGAACTAATGTAGAAAGGCAACTATAAGCCTGATTAAAAACAGTAAAATAAAAAAAGGAAAAAAAACACGAGGTAAGTTGGTAGAAAAATGATATTCCATGATGACTGTTGACCACGGAAAAATATAGTTAAGACATTTTTTTATCAAAATAATTGCTCCATTATTGACACTATCACTATTAACAAAAAAGCATTTGGAAAACTTACTTGATTTCGTATCTTGCGTTTTGTTTAATAACATTCTTTCAAGAAACTTCTACATTTGGGGAAAATTTAGTCAAGTCCTCGATTATTTTATTAAGAATTTGATCATCATTCTTAAAAGTTCTGGGGGTGTTATCATTATTACCATTTATAAAAAAATAATTTGCAAAATGCAGTATTCTCGTGTGACTTGCAAATGTACGAATTCCAGTAGACCTACAGGATGTCCCAAAAGTCGTTCACAACGGATTAACATGCTTCACTCAAGTCAGTTATTTCTCACATTTCAGACACCCTGTATATCACGTCAGGCTATGATGTCTAAATAACGACGTGACCCATAGGACAGCCCCTCCCCCTCGTTTACATCACCCAAAATGGCGGAGTGAAACCCAACAAAATGGCGTCAATATGGCATTGGCAACATCGAGGCCATACAAACCAATTCAAGATGACCAAAGAGCAGCTGGTCAATGCGTCAAGTGAAGCATTTGATGGACACGAGGCTCGTGCAGCATCTGCCAGCCTGTCCACCTGAGAACCACTTGGAGACCCAGTTTTCCAGAACTTCCTATTTGCCATTGCAAGGGAATCTGTGGCTTCTAATTGCACGTTTATGACAGATATTAATAACAGAGGCTCACGAATGAGGTCATTGAAAGGGCGCGTGCTCAGCACGTGCCCAAGTCTTGACCTCTTCACCTAACATGGTCGATGGGTTGGAATAGAACACTGAGAAACGGACCTTTTGGAATTTTCCTTCAAAATTCCTTTAAAATTGCAATTCAAATTTGATTAACTCATCTATAGATGGCAATTAGAGGTTCCAAAGTTTTGATTATTCCTTTAGTTGTGCGGCTTTGAGACACAGCAGTATCAACGTGATTTCCTGCTGTTTTTACTCGCATTTAGCACAATGACCAATGCATTGCCATGGTGGTCAGCTGTCGTTGTACATACCCGAATCGTTGAAATAGATCGATCAAAACAGTGCTTTAAAATTGGATCCATTAAGAAAACGCCGCCAGGAGGTCCTCCATTAGCAGGGAAACGTTGGGGAAATGAGGTGTCCAGCAGAGACCCAATTCGAAAAGGTTATAGTAAGAGGTTGCCGGAAATCGAACGTTAGATTGTGAGGCCAGGTTGGCTATTTGGACCAACATTTAATTATTTTTCGCTTGCTATAGTAACCTAGCATCACGGCGCCATCTATGGTGATTTAGGCACAACAGTTTTCCTATTAGTTTCCTTTAAAAGATTGCTGTTAGAACAATTTTAAGAAAATATGTTTTATCATTTCAAGGAAAGCTTTTAGAAAGGTTTAGCCAGAGTTTTTCTTTGCTTAAAGAAAGTTTTAAGCAACGGAAACCTTGTTACAGAAAGTTATAAGAAAAATTTATCCTAATAAACAAAGTTGTAAAATATTCACCCTCTTATAAAGAACGATTTTAGAAACGTATCCTTAAAGAAAGTTTCAGAAAATGTTTTTCTCCTTTTAAAACGTTTATCCTTTTAAAGAAGGTTTTTAGAAACTTATCCTGTTATAGAAAGTTTTCTTAAAACTTTCGCTAAAACTTCTAAGTTTTCTTATGCACCTTATGCAACTTTGTTTGTCTGGTTAAACTTTTAAGAAACGTTTATCCTTTTAAAGAATGTTTTCTTACAATTTTCTTCAAAATTATAAACGTTTCTTAGACGTTTTACCGGTCAAACAAAGTTGTAAGAAAAATGTATCCTCATAAAACGTATCCTTTAAACAATGTATTAAGAAATGTTTTCTCTCCTTTTTAAAGAAACGCTTACCCTGTTACAGTAGGTTGTTAGAAAAGTTGTTTTCTCGTAATTCCGGAAAACGAAAACTCCATTGTGAGAAAAGTTGGGTATACAGAGGACTATAAGATTATCCCTTAAAAGAATGTGCTAAGAACCATTTTGAGAAACGTTTATCCATTTAAGGAAAGTAAAGCTTAAATTAAGGTTTATCCAAAGTTTTCCTCAGTTTAAAGAAAGATGTACGAGCGTATAGTGTACATACATGTTTAAGAAACGATTATCCTTTTAAAGAATGTGGTGTAAAAAGAAACATTTACAGTATCCCTTTTTTAGGAAAGATTACTGAAACGACTACATTTTTCAAGAAAGTATATTGTAACGTTTATCCTGTGAAAGCAAATTGCACGAGATATTTACTGTATATCTTAGAGATAGTTTCAAGAAATGTTTATCCTGTTACAGGAACTTTAAAGAAAAGTTGATTTTTCCTCTTTAAAATTTTAAGCAAGTTCAAACTGTTAAGATATATTAAACTGTTGAAGAAAGTGTTAAGAAAGGTTCTTTTCCTTTTAAAGAAAGTTTTATGAAACAGCTATTTAAGTGAACATTTGATGAAACGGACCTGTCAAATTTTTAAGAAGCGGTTGTTTTATAGTTTTACGAAAGTCTTCTTCCAAATAATGATATGAGAAATTTTTATTCTTTTGGAAAAGTTTGTTTATCCAGCTTGCAAGAAAAAATTTTTTGAGTAAAGTGTCATTGAAATTAAAAAAACGTTAAAGAAAGTGTTAATACAATTTTATCCTGCTACATTTTAAGAAACGTTTACCGCCTTTTAAAGAGAGTTTTAAGAAACGTTTATATATTTTTAAAGAAACTTTCAAGAACTATTTATCCTCATCATGCTATTGTGCTGCCACTTGAAAGCTTGTTATGGCAATCTCATTCCTTTCATTTTATTGTTACAAACGTTAATTCAGACTAGTGTTTTTTCAGTCTAAATGCGTCTTTTTGGCTATGCTTCTCCAGGAAGATTGATGTTGCCCAAAAACAGAAAACGAAATCATTTCGCGTGTATCTAATTGGATTTTTGTGGTTTTTTCGTCCCAACATGGCGCCTCCAAATAAGCACTTGAGTGTCGTGCACTTTGTTACCCGAGACCCCCACAACCGTGATTAAATACTAAAGTCGGACTTAAGTGCACGTTGCATGTCACCCAAATGAATTTTCATTGACCAGAGCAGCCTCAAGTCCCAACATTTTTCGCTCCTAAGTCGCTTAAAAAAGCAGGAAAATGTTGGTTTTCAGCCTTTTTATTAAAAATAATAATGCGCAGGCACCCTATACTTAGCGGGGGGCAAAAAAACTCCCCTGGGGGCGAATTTTTGGTTCCTTATTACGTTTCTGCCACCGAAATGCTGAACATCCTCCTTTTCGTTTTGCATTGTCTTCAACATTTTCGGTTTTTTGTGTTGTTGTTGTTGTCCACCACGTTACGCCGCGCATTAATTATTTTGGAAATAATTTTAGCCGAATTTAGCGGACCATCCTATTGGAAGCCCTCTTAATTATGTTCATAATTTCCCCATAATTTCCAGCTTTTGAGCGAAAGCTTTTGGCTAATACAATTACAGTATAGAACCTCTGGTGGTCAGCATATGGAACGAGACTTGTACTGACACAGGATTTTAATTCAGTGAACTGCATGTACTACATGGACTTACATTTTACAGTAATCATTCATCATAAATGATTC
>JAQGAF010004273.1:0-14834 GCA_034687865.1 Kryphioiulus occultus
TCGAGTAAGGACGGGCAAGTAGTATGATCGATGATTTGATAAGTTTTCTTCGGTTTATATATTAGTTTGGTAAGTCATAATGTTCAGATTTCGAATCATCGTTATACTCTCACATTGTAGAATCTCCCATCATGCACTGCACGTCCCGTGTATAACGTGATCGCAGTTCGCACGCCACGTTTTTGGAATGCATTTTCTCGAACTCGTTAAGCGAACTCGATAGGTTTTCGAACTAGTTGCGTTTCCTGTCTGAACGAGGTATTAGGGTTGGCATAAGTTGTCCAAAAATTGTGGTAACTGTCAGCAATGAGAATGGAACGTAAATCCATGAGATAAGAATTGACCAAGTTGGAATTGACAGTAGTACTTGATGCTGAATTACTAGTTATGAATGACAAAAAATGAAAATAAATAAGTTTACTGACAAGTTACTCAGCAGCGCATGCTTAAGGGCATGATTGCTCGAAATATTGGTTACATTTTCCGTTAATTTTTTGCATTTTTTAATGCGCTGTCCAGGAAGGACATCATCTGCCGCCTGGTGGCAAAAAACTAAAATGCGAATGTGTCGAGCAATCCTGCTCGACACATTCGCGTTAATCATGTAATGCTGAATAACTGGCACGTTTATTTTCAACTTGTTTTCTCAGGATGTACTGTAATTCTGATAATTTAACCACCATGATTTGCTCCAACCCCCGGTTAGGGCTATCGACGATTTAGCGGTTTTTCATAAGCGAACGTATACATGTAGTTGAAAGCCTACTGATTCACTCAGGTTTTCGTTGCAGTTGAAGATAATTGGAGTTGGCGCAATTCAATTTATCAGCCTTGCACAAATCTCGTTCTGATCTAACTTATTATGGGAAATGCCTGATTGCGCCAACCGGTTTTATCCGGCTTTCGATTTCTTCGCTGATGTGCACTCGGCTTACTTAACTCGTGTGCTGCGTTAACCAGAGATTGTTTAATTGCCGATTAAGGCAGTCAGCGATTTTGAGACACTGCCCAGTGGCTTGCCATGCATTTGCAGCCCAGAAAACGATCCTAAATGACGCGTTGCATCAAACTCACGTTAGCATTATACCAATACGGATTTAATGGCCGATTAAAATTAATCGGAGCTTGACATGCAGCCCGTCCTCTTCTACACATGTCCGAAAGTGGTGAATTCGCTGTTCGATGAAGTGGGAAAGTTGACCACCCAGCCTGCTTTGAGGCTAGAATGCACTTCTCGAGATGATCGATCCCGACCTTGAATTCCTGGAAACTTGGATTTCAAGGGCGTCACGGTGCGTAGGTTTTGTCCAGTAAGTTTTTCACGCGAAATTATTATTTTTTGCGTCACGTGCTTATATTGCCCGTTGAACGCAGGTTCGTACTCCTCGCAGTGGCAACACACGAACGCCACTCGCTCCGCCCAGGACGCATTCATCTTGACTTGACCAGGACTTTTTTAAATTCTTTTTTTTTCTCGTAAAAGACGTGTATTCCCGCATAGGGCACATGGTAGTGTTGCTTTGCGATCGATAGGCTTGCTTTCGTTTCGATTTCCTGGATCGTCAGAACTCGATTCCTGCCACCCACACGTGACCTGCTGCGTGACGTCATCGCCCCGCTTCCGAGAATTGCAATTGCGCAACATCGCAAATCGATGGCGGTCACCTCAAGACCTCCTCGTTGACGCTGGGGCTTAGCACCTTATCCACCTGAGTTTGGTGATTGGGGTGATGATGAAGTGCTGAGCCTGTTTGTGGCGACTACTGTCACGTGTCAGCTTGACAACGCCTGGTAATAATTAGTGTAGCAGAGCGTGATCATTATTACTGACGTGCTGAATTCGATCCTGTTGGTTTTGTTGATTTTGAACAGGTGTTACCAATGAGCTCGATTGGGTCGCTTTTGCTAGACAGGTGCTAAATTTAGTGACTTCACTGACCTCAGTCTTCTTCGACCCCACACATGGGAAACCTGGGATTATCAGGGAAATTGAAAGGGTCTGGAAAAGCCAGGGAAAATGGATTTACTTCGACAAAGACTTGGAATGTCAACAAATCATCAAAACAGTTAACGTAATTGGTTATTGGTCAACACAAAAGTCAAGAGTTAACAGCCAGACATGGAAATGTCAGGGAATTAGGAAAAGTGGATTTGAAGAAATCAGAAAAATTCAACATCAGTAATACATTTTACATAGCTAGTTATTGGTTCACATAACAATCAGGAAATAAGCAATTCCATGGTAGAACATGTAAGTAATAGTGAAATTGTCAATTTTAAACAAACTGTGCTAAACTTGCTGTTGCCTAATGAAAAATGTTGTCCTACCTCATGTTTATATTAAATTACAGTATAGGCTTATTAAGAAATAGTCTTACATTTTCAATAATCTGGTGGTCAAGGAAATCTGAGGGAATCCTGTCCTAGTACAGTATAGTCAGGGGTTGGACAGAGTAATGGAAACTCCAAACTCAGCTTCAATCCTTCTGGAATGGACTCATTACAAGTTTTGGACATTCTCTGATGGAATTTTTCGATCCATTTTAAGGATGTCTTCGTGTTGCTTCAGTCTCAATGCTCGAAACTGTTCAGATGCATTTCTAGTTAGGGATCGTTATGGAAAGGTTTCAGTGGGTGGTCTCGGATTCATTTCTCAAGTCAAGGAACGTTATATACTTTGGTGGTGCGGTGTGCGAATCCGGTTGGGGGTGTATGAAAATCAAGAAGATTCGATGACACAATGCTTGCAATTTCGTTGATAGGCTGAGACGCCAGGAAGTCCTTTGAAGTTCACTGAACTCCTTGACGTCCCATTGCAGCCGTTGAAGTCTGTGGACTCTTGCCGAAGTCCGCAGTCTGTGAACGAGGCTCGACTCGCCCGGATTTCGCAGTTACTTTACGAACTTTAACCCCCAGACTTAAATAACTTCGGTTGGACTTCATTGCGACTTGCTCTCATAAATGACTTCGGCCGGACTGCAATGGGACATCAGTGACTTTTGTGGAACTTCAATGTTTTCTGTGGGACTACAGTGTTTTCCTTGGGACTACAGTGTTTTCCTTGGGACTACAGTGTTTTCCTTGGGACTACAGTGTTTTCCTTGGGACTACAGTGGATTCCTTGGAACTACAGTGGATTCCTTGGAACTACAGTGGATTCCTTGGAACTACAGTGTTTTCATTGGGACTACAGTGGATTCCTTGGAACTACAGTGTTTTCCTTGGGACTACAATGTATTTATTATATGGGACTACAATGTATTCTGTGGGACTATAATGTTTTCCGTGAGACTTCAATGGCCTCAGAGGGAATTTAGCTACTTCAGAGAAACTTCAATGACTTTTTTGGGAATACAGCGCTTTCAGAGGGACTTAAATGACTGTTGTGGGAATTCTGCGACTTCAGTGACTTCTGTGGGGCTCGTGTATGACTTCAGAGGGAATTCAGCGACGCCAATGCCTTCCGTGAAACATCAGTAACTTTCGTTAGACTACGATGGCTTCAGTGACTTTAATAGGACTTTTATGACGTTTGTGGGACTTGAATGACTTGTGGGGGTTTCGATGACTTGTGGGGGTTTCGATGACTTTTGCGGTATTCTGCCCTCCTAGGCATTACGACCCCTAAGCCTCATCACCAACCAACCGGTCCCATGGGTAGGCGATCTTTGCAATCAGTTTTCAGTTACTGGCAACTGTTTCGTTCGTTTGATTGTCAACTGAGCAACTTTACGAGAAATGTTCCACCAGCATTTGACCGATGATCTGCATGCCTCGCAGGTCTTTCCTCATGCACAGCATCCGGCACCCTCAACAGCTGTTCGACACTCTTCGACCAAGCCGTTGCATGTCAGTGTCCGGTTCGATTAACGCGGTTTCAACACTCGGACCGATTTCTCAAGTTTGTTTCGCCGAAATATTTGCACAGCGAATCACGAGCTGGCTATGCGCCGACGACCTTGACCGTGACCTTCCTGATCCGCGATATCGCGAAGGCTGCCTGCGCAACGAGGAAACGAGCCAATTTGGCATCCCGCAATGCATGGCTTTTGCTTACTACGGTGTACCACTTTCGCTGGAATCCAGGTGGCAGCACCGTAGCGTCCTTTTTAACCTGCAGGGTTGCAACTTTCTGGAAAGTCAGGGAAACCAAGGAAAGGTGGTCGTTTGTGACAGGTAACCGTCGTATGATGTTTACTGAAAATTGTCGTGGAAAGCATTGTGCAGCTAATACTTATTGTTGATTGGTAAAATTAACTTATTGACATTCAACACTGAAAAAAAACATTCGAGTCTGTTTAGATCTGTTTACCAGTCATTTGATCTTGCAACGATTTTGCGAATTAAGATCAACAAGGGAGTCCAGCAAGGTGGTCGCTTGCTGGAGCTATTCTACTCATTGGGGACCAAAAGACATAAGACCAAGAAATCCTCGTAGAATTCGATACATGTTGAGACTTGATTTTATCTTTAGTTGTCATTTCCATTGTGTTAACATTTTAGAAATAAAAATGTCTAAAATGTTAATATTTTTAAGTAATACAAAATCCTAATAAAATCCATCGGTTGAGAGCATTTAAAAACCCTGGAAATTCAAAAGATTGCATGATTTGAGCGTTATTGAAAGTAGAGAAAAAAAAGTTATGAAACTGCACAGAAATTGGGGTATTTAAGATATTTTTGATGTGAAATTAACCAAGATTTGTAATTGTTGATATTTTGGATAACTTGGTAATTTTAACCGTCAAATTGTTTTACATTTTTGTAGAATTCGATGAAAGATTGAAGCTTAACATTCAAATCCAAATGAAAGTGAATGAAAATGTTCAAAATGTTTTATTCAAAAACAGTCAAATCCAAATATTGGTGCAGTCATAGAAAATTTAATATAGAAAATTTGGGGGATGATTTTCAAATCACCTGATAAGCCTGCATTTGAGCAATGTTAAAATTTCGTCTAAATTGGCAGGAAAATGCTGGATTTGGAGTGGAAATGTTGACACATTTCTGAAAACCAGCAAATATTTTCAAAAAGTGGAACCCGGAAGAGGTGGGAGTGTTGAGGAGGTAAGGGAAGCAGGTACATTATGGGAAAATGTGGCAAAACGGATTTGCTAAATGTTTTTGGGAAAAATCAACATTATTGTAGGAATTTTATTTTCGGAATACCAAGTAGTCTGGAAATTCTTATTTTCGGAACACCAATAGAATTGGGTGATATTGGTGCATTTCGTCCAATGTTATTGTGAACAAAATGCTGGAAAATTCATGGAAACTTGCCGAAACTTGCATGGGGAACCCGGAAGAGGTGGAAAGGAGCCCAGGTGCATTATGGGGACAATGTGACAAAACGGATATGCAAAATTTCTAGAAAACATACAAACGGTTGCTGTTGAGTTTTGGAACACTGGCGTGTGGCTGCTGCCATTGGCGCTAATTTCGGAGGACGGGGGCGTGCAACTGCTTTATCCGCTTTTATTTCGGGGCTACACAAGCCGAGGTTTGACGTATGCGTGACGTCACCGAAAAATCAATTTGGTGCCATGGTGGAGGGCTGTTTACCAGCTGTGACCTTGGCATTGAAATTCTGGCAGGAAGAATCCAGGATGAGCGGAGGGGCGCTGGCATCGCACCACGTGACCGCCGACGACGGAGACCGAGAGGTGTCTTCGCTTCTGAGAAGTTCGTTTATAGAGAAGCGTGTGCTTGTTACAGTATTTTCTGACTTCAGACTTGTGGTGAAGTCATCACAGAGGTCCACCATGCAAACAAATGAGGAGCATACTTTTGCTTTAAAAATTGTTACACTGTATATCCAGGTGTGTTTTTAAGCTCAAGGCAAGTTAGTCAAACGCTGGAAATCGTTCCTGAATTAAGTCAAGCCACTTCTTTAATTGCGAGCCAGTTTTGGCAATTTGGCTTAAAACTGAAAAAATGGCGACCGCTGCGGATACGCGTTAGGATTGCTCTACAACGCTACTATACTAACTACATAGTGATCATGGTTTGATTTGACGCCCCTAAGCTCAGTCAAAAAACCATACTAAACAAAAATCGAACGCGCACTAGGTGAATTTGTTCGAACATGGTGGCAAACAAGTGGCTTCTAAAAAGTGCAGCAGAAAATGTAATGTCCTTACTATCCTAGTAAGTCCATAATATTCCTAAAAGTTCCAAATGGTAGTCATGATTTTTAACAAAAGATGGAGATACATGTAGATTGGATTCATTTCCATGTTGAAAAAAGTTGCACACAAGTATTTTTTTCTTTTTCTACTGCTGTGTTGTATTGTACTTTTATATACTGTAATGCATTCAAAAAATTAAGCTTTTTATAGTCTTTAAAATAGTGGTACGAAGTTTTTTCTCAAAAAAAGTTGAAAAAAGTCATAATTTCAAAACTTGGAATTTGTTTGTCACCCTGTCGTAAATTCGAATTGTTGCGCATTCGATTTCGAGCGAATTGCACTATTCAGAATTTCCCCAGACCTGGGAAAACTATAAAAGTCAGGGAAATTCAAGAATTCAAGAAATTTGACTTGGCTAATTATTGGTTAATTAACACAAAAATGAAGAGATGACAAGAAATTTTGTGAGATAAATTGATAATGAAAAGTATCAGTTTTTTAAATTGACAGAGATGCTGTTTCCTTTTATAGTTGTTTCATTTCCTATTTACAGTATACATTGTATAATAGACAATACATCATTACATACATGTATACTTCCATTGGCACATGTCATATTTTTGCATTTCCAGTCGTCAGGGAAATTTGCAATGAAACCTGGAAACGTCAAGGAAGTTAAATTTGATCTCTGGGGGAACCCTAAGGTACTGAATTGAATTGTTTTTATAAATAATTGGCGGAATTTATAAATTAAAAACAAGCACTGGCGAAAGGCTCAATATGTACATATTGGTAAATGTATTTAGCGGTCATAATAATTTCAAAGCAAAAGTATGCTCCGTAATTTTTCGCACTTCGAAGACTTCATCTTGGACTTTGTTATAACAGTTCAGAGCATCATGGCCCTGTGCCACTCTTTACTCCAGGGTGCCAGGCAGCCGAGAACGTTCCAGTAATGGGAACTTTGCCATTCGTGCGATTCTTCCCAAAGAATTTCAGGGTTGGAGTTGAAGCGCGCATCCGTGATTGTATCTTGATGTCACCAAGCGTTTGGCAAGCATTGCAATGCTGATTCGCGAGGCTGAAATTGGAGCAGATTAGCAAATGTTTGTCTGTTTTCCACCTTAAGGAATGTTTTGATAGCGAGGAGATAGAGCTAATGTAACTGGCGAATTTCTATGAAACGAATTCCATGAATTTAGCTGTGTTTACACTATGCAACAAAACGATTTTATATAGCAAAGTTATCCAACTTGTGTGAGAAGAAAAACAATTTTATAACATGGTGCTATGTAAGATTCTCTTGTTGTATAGTAGGTTTTATCTTTCCCATCATGTGTGGATAAAGATCAAAGGACGTTGTAAGGCAACAACATGTTTTATGTTTTAGTGCGTCTGCACTTTAAACTCAGTACAGTGTATAAAGTTGTTATAAAACGTATATTTAATTACGTGAGTCAACAACACAGAGGTGTTCAATAACGTTGGTTTCCTTCTCAGTTTCAAGCAAGTTGTATAACTTTTTTACATAAAATTACGTTTTGAAAAATAGTACAATTCATAACAAGTGATACCGGTGTACGACGATCGAGTTGCACACAAAAGTTAATAACGAATTTGTTATTGGCCTACATATGTTACAAGGTTTTGTTCTGTAAACACAGCTTTATAACGCCCTTTGATCTTCTCCGGCACATAACACAACAGGCTGTATAACAAGAATAATGTTGCCATTACATGTTAAATAACATTTTTATTTTAATTTTAAAACAACTTGTGTGATTTGGCATTGTAACACCTTTTGTTCTGCACGTAGTGTAAATGCAGCTTAAGAATTTCAAATCTATTAACCCCAAAGCATAGCATGAACACGCAGTACATGTACTGTGTGATGTTCATGAAATAATTTGTCCGGTATGCGGTACTTTAGCCCCAAGTAGTGGCTTTCTTTCATTCTAGTACATGTTCCTTAAATTTTTTGAACATTTGCGAGGGCGTTTTTTAAGCATGAAATTGCAACGAATACTAGGCGATGATGTGAAGTGAGTTCGTGGGATTCTGGGAAATTCTATCGTCTACCTTTTCTCGGAAGAGAGATTCTTCGAAATTTCTCTCTTCTCAAATATAGGCCAGACCTGATTACAGGGCTCTGGCTTGAAGACATCAGTCAGCTGATTTTTTTTTCTTAAAAACGTTAGGAGCTTCCACAGAATTCCTACACCTCATAATTTTTAGAATCCTGATGGGTCAGAACCTCTTTCACTGCCTTGCTGTCGATTTTAAAACAAAAATAAGCAAGGGTTTTGAGGAAGTGCATGGCGAAATGCTTCAGGCTTGCAGCACCATCTGTCGTCGCAAATAGCATTGAAAGCTCAACTACTTCTATAAAACGTAATATGAATGTTAATTTCTTGTTCAGCTACATTGTAATTTGTTACATTGTCAACTTTCAATGTAACATACTGCAAAATTACAAATTACAAAGTTATTGTTGACCAATTCTTTAACACGCTGCGTGTAGTGTGTTTACTCTGAGGCCACTGCATTATAGACACCCTATTAGTAGTCCTCTTTTGAGCGTCAATAATGTCCAGGTGACCATTGATTGATGTCAGTGGACATAAGTCATCCAACAGCTTGCACTGTCATTATATAACAGAATGGAATGTCACTAACATACTGGAATAATCATCTAGTAATTACAGTCGTTCTGATTTATACCAAACTTTGACCTTTCCAACGGTTCAATGCCCATGTGCTCACAGAAGTTGTGCTTTTCTGTTTTGTAAAAGCAACAGTGGGATTATCACTGTGTCTACTAACACATCATAAATATTTTCTAATATGCTACAGAGTTATTCCTGTTCGAAATGTGCACAAATATGTGTATTTTAACTCTGCTTGTCTAGTAGGCATGACTTAACCTGCACTGTCACATATTTATCTTACGTTATTTATCCTGACGCAACTTAAAACTATCGTGAGTGAAATTTTACTATTTTTGCCTGTATGCCGGGTAGCCCTGACTGCAGGCAATCACTACCAACCTACGAGCCATTAGGAGAAACCCACTTTCAATGTTTCTGCTGTAGCTGGGCAGCAGTAGGGATTATTCTGGAGAACAGCCATATTTGCTTGATCTTTGGTGTTGAATTCTGTTGTGAGTTGCGTTATTGTTCCCTATTTGTTATCCTGGACACGTATCGATCAGTTTTAACTGTTCTCTAATGATGTCAGTTTTTTGTTTATTTTTTGTCGATATGAGGACTTGTTGACGAAAGAATGTGGATTTTTGATCATTCTATAAAACGATGTGGTTGTTTATAGACCATTACAACAGGAAATGAGTCACGTGATATTAGCTGCCATTACAACAGTTATCCGTCTCTGTATCGGGCTACAGTTTACCATTGCTTCACACTGTTTTTAGCCGTTTATTGTATTTTAATTAACCCCTTGTTATAATGGACGATATTGATGAACTGGTTAATATTATGGATTACATTAGGTAAATAATGAAAAACAATAATAGTCAAATAATAATTATTAAATTAGTGGCTATTAAATACACAACATAAAATACCTCCTTTTAAATTCTGGCCAGTTTTTCACTCATTATTCACTTTTGCTAGATCAATAGCTAATACTGTATACAAGACCATATATGCAACAGCTAAAGGATAACTGAAGCAATGGCGTTTTTATAATGCTCTATAAACTGATTCGTTGGACATCCAACAATTATAAGCTATTTTTAAGAAAATAATTAGTTTTAGTGTAAACTCAAAGTAATTTACTAAGACAAAATGGCAAACAACCTTCAATGGATGTTAAATAGAAATACATGTATTTTACACAAATCATCTTTGTTTCAACTGCATAGAACTTAATAACATTAGAAACATGTGCAAATTAACAATTGGAGCTCAAATGCAAAGTACTGTAAAATTCTTCGAAAGTGGAAAACCCCGAAAGATTTTATACCTACCAATTAATCTTCATAAAAAATTACAATGAGTTTTGCTAACCCAGGCGTTAAACACAAGGTTAGCAGCGACGGCCATCTTGGACCCATTCTTCGTTCTAATTTCATTGGCATTTTATCGTTTACTTTCTGGAAAGGGGAATACAAATTGACGACTCAAGGTTAACGAACATGAGTCAAGATACTAAAACCCAGGGTTTGCTCGTAAAAAGTTGCCCCGGGTTAAGGGCTCACTTCCTACTTGAAATGACACATTCCCCAACTCGTGGCTTGGTCGCCTCGAAATTCATCAAAGGTGCCGATACAGCGTCCCTTCCTGATGACTAACCCGGGTCAGAACCTTGAATGGACCAAAAAAGCTGGCGAAAAACTGCATTTCCGGGTTTTTTCTATCAAATTGCATAGCTTTAGCAAGTGGGAAAATCGGTTTTACCCGCATTGGTCACATGACATGACGGTTCAATTGACGGAATGTGATGAGTGTCGCTAATAAGGTGGCCACACATATACATACTAGTATGCCATCAAAATCTTCAAGTGAATTTTGAAAATCAATGTTGCACATGACATTGTACAGTTTTCATTCTTGTAACCTTTGAAGGTGTACACCTCCTGATGAACTTACAATGTTGTTGAACATCGTGTAATGAGAGTGCAATGGCGACATTTTATTATTGATTTCCAAGTTGCACTTTGGAGACATTTTAGTCTCATGCATGATGCCCCATTTATGTTCTGGGACATGTGCATCCAATAGGATATGGAAACACTTGTTAAAAATTCCTTCTTATAACAATGTTATTCTGCCTCCAGTTAGGCCTCAGGCCTTCTTGGAATTGACTCGTATACAAGATCCTTTAGAAAATGTCAATCAATTCAACTTAGTACCCTACCAGTAAATGAATACCATTTGGTGGGTGGCGTATTTCCGAAATGGACTAAAAAATCTCTAAATCTTCAAACCTGTTGATGATGCTGAAGTTAACCTTCTTGCTCTTCAAAGCATTTAGACTGGTTGCACCATTCTAGGTTAAATGAAAGGTTAGATAACCTCGGGTTACCTGTCACAAGTTCGCCTGAGATTTAGCAGCTTTCTGTTGCACCATCTTACTATAGGGATCTTTAACACAAGGTTAGCAAACCTGTAGATAACCTGAAAATCATTGAAATCTTCAACATTGAGAAAACTGTTGTTTTAGTTCACCTAAAATGTGCATTGAATTTGACGTTATCATGGCATTATCAATGAGGCTCCATTAACATATCTTCATCTGACTCATCCTCCATCAACCTTCACTATTAGCTGGGTTAACTTTTCCTCATGGTTAGCCTACCCATGGTTAACTGATAACTCTGTGGTGCAGTGCTTTTCCTTAGGTACCTAGAACAGGGTGTCTACCACTCATAGAAGTCTTGGAAAAGACATGGAATAGTCATCAAAGTTACATTTGAAAATGGCTATTTAGTGGTGACATAAAACTTGAATAGCCTTGAAAATTGTTTGATGTCATGGAATTCGCAATACCAAATCCAGTACAATGTAGATATCCTGAAGAGGTTTATCTTAGGTTTTGCATAATTTTGGTTGCTTCTATGCCCCATCAAGACTCGTGAATGGTCGTTTTAGACGGGTTTCACTGAGCCGGGCGCGGGTACCCTGCTTCGGAGAGTAATCAACACCTGGAGGAATTAAATTTGGGAATTCACCTTGCGGAGGCCGGCATGTCCCAAAAGGCGTGAGAGCCAAACCAAGGCCGACCAAGCAATACATTCATTTCCATTGTTGAGTTTTTGGATTTAGGCCTAGTTTTCGACACGAAAAAGATTAATAGATTTTGTGCTCGCGCACGTCATCAGCCGTTGATTCGATTCATTTCGACGCTGTCAGCTTAGGCGTGGCCTTAACCCACGGGGGAATGGTTTCTTCTTTGGTTTGCTGGTTTTTTTTTTGGCATTTTTCCTTCATAATTCATTCAGATCGGCTTCGGAGGCCCCGCGGGGACTCCGTCACTTTGTTGACGACGTGAACGTGAGTTACTGGTATTTTCTACTGACGAAAAGGCTTAACCGGTGAGGTTATCCGACCATATTTCGATTAACTGGTTGGGCCCCGACCTCGGTGTAACGAACCATCGGCTCCGATTGGCGACGCCCCCCTGGACGTCACGACGGTTCCTTGGCCGCTCTGCGTGTGACCCAAGGAGGATTCCGTAGTTTCCTGCCGCGTTCCAGGTCTTTCGAAACGTTCTATTTTGGAGTTGGTTGGTTGCAGGATTTTTAATGTTGTTTTGGAGTCGAAGAAAAAAGACAATGGAAGCTGAATCGTGCATTGAAAACCTTGAATTTTCGCCTCGGTTTAACGTCCTCCGCAAGATAACTGGTCACACAAAAAAATTGAATGAGCTAGTGTCTGGGCAGTGCTGAAATGCAGATTTCCAAATTTGCATTTTTGGCATGTCATGCGTGAGAGGTTAAGAACTGAACCTCTTAATGGGGGATGTGCATAAACTACGTCCGTCATAAGTGGGCTTCTCCTAATAGCTCATAGGCCTGGCCACATGCACCTTCATATATTGAATGTTGACCACTGGCACTTGGACTATGATACACTGTACATTCCAGTACTACAGACTGTACGTGTAATTGCTGGATAAATTTGCAGCACATTAGCATTACATGTACTGGTACTGTGTTATTCTCTTCAGTCTTCTGTTATTTTCCTTACATGTACATGTACGTTGGCATATGTCATATCTTCGCATTAGTTTGGTGTTTTTACACTCCACGTAGCCTCAATCCTTCTTGGAATTGAATCGTACAAGTTTTGAACTTATCTTAGAGATGTTGGGGTTAGAAATCTCCAGTCTGCAGATCTGGAGAATTTGTTTAATTCTTGCAGCATGTGAATTAAGGTCGTGTTACTCAAGTATGCAATGGATAATTAGCGAAATACTCTCGTGTGGTCGTTATAGCAAGGTTTCGCTGTGCTCGGGAGCCATTACACTCGTGCTGTATCATGACAACATGCCAGTTTCTAGGAATCATGCTTGTTGTGTGACCAGTCTGGAATGCTGTTACATGACTGTGTTTGGAGCACACGGGCCAAGACTTGTCACAACACGCTTTTGCACTTGCTGGTTTCAGCTTGCGTTTTCATGGGGGAGGCAATGTCAAGTCCTCCGTTGCTGAAATCATTGCACCCTGGCAAATTTCTTCGTCACGGTTCTTGCTTGAGATGGATAAAAACCTGCCTTTGAATCTTCCAAGGCCTATTTTTGTACTCCATCGAACTCTATCCTCCCAGCGCACTCTCAATGAGTTTTATTTTTCTATTGCACATTTGTAATTATCCCGGCCTTGGCCACCAAAGACGTCCCTCCCTCCCACCTGTGGGGCCCGGGCCTTGGATTTTCACTCTGAATTTTTCGACCTCCATTTGGCAACCCTTTGGCGCCCCTCCTCACTGCCATTCAACCCAATCCAACGAGTGCGATGAGTTTTGGAAACAAACCCCTGTCAACAACAACGACCGTCCATAGGCAGCAATGAGCTTCTTGGTGTGTGTTCCAATACATGTACCAGTTTCACCAGTTTCACTGTCTTGAGTCAATAAGTTTACCAGCACTTGGTTGAATTTCTTCACTTGTGACTTGTGGGAGGATTGGAACTGCATTCTTCATCTGTCCATGATGGAGCTGTCGATATTGGGAATTGTGGAACTGCTGTATTGGTATACCCAGGATGCAAACTATGGGAATACATTCAAGATCTGTCCAAGATGGAGGCGTGCACATGCTGCTGTACTACCTTGACGTGCCCTACATGTAGAAATGGGGTATGTAGGAAATTGCATGCTGCCCTGTCCAGGATGGAGCTGCTTCAGTGAGCTAGCTGTTGATATTGTGAATTTTTGTACTGGTTTCTGGGTCTACCCTGGATGACAACTGTGGAACTGCATTCATGAGCAGTCCAAGATGGGGGCATGGACATACTGTACTTTCTTGACCTGCTCTAGATATGCATGGAGTATGTACGGAATTGCATGCTCTTGCAATGGACTGTCCAGGATGGAACTGCTTCAGTGAGCTAGCTGTTGATATTGTGAATTTTGGTACTGATTTCTGAATCTACCCAGGATGGCAACTACATGTATTTAACTGCTTTCACTGACATGCTTCCGTGACCTGTCCTGAATGTATGGAATTGCATGCTATTGATAGTCCGTCCGTGATGGAACTACATGCTCTTGATAGTCATCTGTCCATGATGGAATTGCATGCTGTTGATGGTCTGTCCTTGGTGGAACTGCCTTCTTGGTCTACCCATGTTATCAACTATGGAACTGCTTTCTTGACCACTCCAAGATGGGAAGCATGGGCATATTTCCTTGACCTGCCATACATATAAAGTACGCATGTACAGATAATTGCATTCTTGGTCTGTCCACGATGGAACTGCTTTCATAATGAGCCATTCACATTATGCAACTGCTTCCTTGACCTGTCCATGTGAAGCTTGGGAGTACATTTACTTCCTTGACCTGTCCTTAGTTCCCTAGATTTGAAGTTTACACAGAATTGTTTGCATTCTCGGTCTGCCCATGATGTAAAATATGGAATGCTGTCTTGATCTGTTCAAGATACCAACGCCCACCTCCTCTCGATGTGTTTCAGCACGTGACATAATGCAGATCGGAACGTCGTCGAAATCAGCTGAGCTTT
>JAQGAF010004274.1:0-14833 GCA_034687865.1 Kryphioiulus occultus
ACTACTTGCATGTACAGGTAATAATATTGATATTACTATGTGTAGTAATAGTGATACTACTATCCATAGTAATAGTGGCATTACAAACCATAGTAATATCATCATCATAGTGATGTCAGTATCCATGCTGATTTTTATATACTGACATCAGTAGTCAAAAAAACACTATTCATCACCATAGATAAGTAATATCAATAGTTATCATATACTAATCTTTCCACCAGGGTGAGCTGACAATTAACTACATGTGCATGTACAAGGAACCACATTCACAAGTACGTGTATCCATAAAACACAATGCTAGGACATGTGTCAGTGTTGCCCTGTTCAACCTTCATAGACCTTTTTCCCTTTTTTGGAAATAAACATTATTATTATTATCACTATTATTATTATGAAAAGATGGCATGGATTTCTTTGTTGAAATGATTGATACTGAAACAAAACAAATTCATTTGCAGCATTTTTGCCCAAAATAACACGTTGGAATGTTGGAACTTTTTTACCAAAAAATTCCTTTTAGTCTGAATTCCTTTCCTATCAGAGGTCGATACGCCCCATAAGATGAATGTTTGAATATGGATGGTACTTGAGCTGAAAGTATCCAGTCTACTTATGTCGAAAACATCGTCGTAATTTATCTTAAACCATAAGGATAGTGGTACACTTCAGGAAGTGCCACCCCATACATTAATGGAAAGATTTTCATGGATTTTCAGAGTAAACATTTCTGTTCACTTTGGTATAATTAGCGCAAATATCACCGAGCAAATATCACCATGGCTATTAAGTGAATATCTTAATTAATGAGCTACATGTAGTTCATTTCGCATGAGCTCGATACTCGAGGATTAGAGTAACATTATTTGATTAAAATTCATCAGAAAATTCAGATCCAGCACAGCTGACACAATCATCATGCTGTGGTACTGCAAATAATGAGAAAATGACCATATGCAACATGGAGAGGGATAATAAATTGGGTGAGATGATAAACTGCATGTCTTTTAAAATTGCCTGTCATGAAAAACAATTTACGAAGTAACCCGAATGCATGTACAGGGTGCTCCAAAAATTTAAAAATTTTACAGGTGCAAAGTCAAAAATTAAAACTTTTGTACAATTACTGTTAAATATACACTTTGAAGGACATTAAGTGCCATTTCTGAATTGCCTTATAAACTACATATTACGTATCACATTTATTGGATGTTAAAATATTTATTAAAACTGTAATTTAACAATAACAAATGTGTGATAACGATTAGCACATACAAGTTTTTTTTTAACCATCGTGCTAAGAGTGATTTGCTTAAATTATAATTTATTATTATTGAATAAACTATATATCTATAACCAGCAGACGAATACGTCAAATATAGTCTGCTGTGTTGTCAGATCAATGCTACTGCATGTCTGGACGATGAAATTAAGCTGCATTATTGACGTCATTAAATACAAATTGAGCAATGGAGAGGTTGGTAAACAACATATTCATGCTTTGGTGCAGACACCATTTTATAATTAAGATTTCACAGCAAAAAGATACCAAAATCGAGAAATGTCGATTTTTATGAAGATCAAATCGATTTTCCCATTGAAGTGAATGGCAATTTCGATTCTATTTTAGAATGCCAGATTTAAATCAATATCCTACCCCCATCCTAGTTATAAGGTAATTTGTAAATTGCACTTAATGCTCTTCAATGTGAGGTGGTAAAAAATAATTTTAAAAAGACTTCAAGTTTTTATTTTGAACTTTTCAATATTCACGTTTCTTTGGCCAACCCTTTATTTTTAAAAAATGATCCATAATTAAATAAATAACTGGGTGTCCAATCAAAAGACTAAATGAAGGTCAATTCTTGCAAATGGCACTTAATGGTCTTCAATATGAGGTAGTAAATAATAACTGTACAAAGGTTTTACGTTTTTATTTTTGACCTTTTAAACATTCACGTTTATTTGGCACACCCTGTATTTTTAAAAAATCATCCCCAGTGAGATACATACAGTAGTTCACTGGATTACTGGATGTCCAATCAGAAGACTAAATGAAGGTCATTATGTGCAAATGGCACTTAATGGTCTTCAATGAGAGGTAGTAAAAAATAATTGTACAAAGATTTTATTTTGACCTTTTAAATATTAACGTTAACATTTTCTTTGGACCACCCTGTATTTTTTTAAAAAAATGCTTTCAAAGAATGTCCAATCAGTAGAAAATGAAGGTCGTTATTTGTAAATGGCACTTCATGATCCTCAATGTGAGGCAGTTCAAAATAATTGTATAAAGCTTTTTAGTGTTTATTTTGACCTTTACAATATTCACGTTTCTTTGACCCACTCTGTATTAAAAAAAAATGATCCATATTTCACTGGATTATTGAATGCCCAATCAAAAAACTAAATGCAGGTCATTATTTGTAAATAGTGTGAGGTAGTAAAAATGATTGTACAAAGGTTTTACGTTTTATTTTTACCTTTTAAATATTCACATTTCCTTGGCCCACCCTGTATTTTTTTAATGATCCCCAGTGAACTGTATAGTTCACTGTGGATTAGTGGATGTCCAATCAGAAGACTAAATGAAGGTCATTATTTGTAAATGGTAGGCCTACTTAACGGTCTTCAAATTGATGTATTAAAAAATACATGTAATTGTACAAAGGGCTTAAGTTTTTATTTTGACCTTTGAAATATTCACGTTTATATGGCCCATTCTGTATTTTTTTTAAAAAAAAAGACCCACAGTGAACTATATATACCTAAATTTAGTTCAATTTAGTAAATTTTAGTAAATTTTTAGTAAATTAGTAAAGTTTTTTAGTAAATTTGTGTCTAATCAGAAGACTAAATGAAGGTCATGGTCATCTTGGCGTTGAATTCCTGCTTCTTACATCAACGAGGGAATATCCGAAATACATAAATGTCAACGGATATGCCACGCATTAGAGGAAATCAATAACCAGATATATGGCATTTTGCTTGATCCAGTGAAACTCAGCTCCCATGGTCAATATAAATGTCTGCTGGGATAATTGCAATACTCGAATATCCACCACTACATGTACTCCACCCATTACCAGACGGAAATCATCCAATGACCCCTGATGGATGCAGGATCCCATCCCCATTTTAAGAGCATCTGTTGTTGCCAAAGTAATGGATAATTAGTGCAAGTCCGACGCCATAGAGCTTTAATGGGGTATAGGTTCGTCCCCTGTCACTGTGCATCAGAAGCACTGCAGTTGAACAACAAAAAATTGCCAGACATCTGGTCACTGTTTCTGGGATGGAAGAGTGACTCAGAAGCTTGTGTGTGGGAGATGGTAAGATACTGTTATGTTTCCCTCAGAGCTATCATCTCCAGAGGAAACCATAGGACAAACAGTAGCTGTGTCATGCAATAAATATTAAGGAAAAACAAGTTTTTCATTTGATACTGCAAACGGGAAAATAAGTAATCGCATGAAGATACTCTCGAGTTTCCCTGGGGTAGCATTGGAGAAAGATTACGTCACTTATTCAGGTCCCAAAAACGAAAGTAATAGCGGAGCATAAAAAAATGAAAAACAATACAGCTAGCATAACGAAGTCAGGAGAAATTTGCCATGCTTTAGTTTACCAGTAATAAGATAAATTGTCTATTCTTTAAATCATAAAAGATCAAAGAGTCTTCAAAAAGAAATCCAATGCCACTTTGAAGTGGAACACAATCATACCTTAATAATATCATATTTTGCCAATTTGATTTTCCAAAAATGCTGGTTCGGTAAACATGTAAGTTCAGATAAAATTTAGTAAAGTTTTAAATTTAACATATTTATTTTGTAAACATATTATACTTAATAGAAACAGTTAATCAGCTACACCTGAACTGGTTCTGTAAAAATGGAAGTGATGATAAAATTTAGAAAAGTTTTAAATTTAACATATTTATTTTGTAAACATTATCCTACTTAAAAGGAGCAGTTAATCAGCTACTGGTTCAGCAAAAATTTAAGTGCTGATAAAATTTATAAAAGTTTTAAAGTTAACATATCCAGTAATGCTCTCAAGTAATCCTCTTAAAAAGTATCCTAAAATTAGGGAGCAGCTAATCGTCTACTGGTTTTGTAAAAATTACTGTAAGTGCAGATAAAATTGAGAAAAGTTTCAAATTTTCTGTAACATACTTATTTTGTAAACAGTTCATCGATTTTTATATATAATCCTGTTTATAAAATGTCGAAAAGCTGTAGTTTAGGTTTTTATATCTTGTTAAAAAGATGTTAAAAAAATCGTTAAAGTTATATAATTTAGGTTTTATAACCTGTTAAAACAGATGTTAATATGCCTTAATTATTCAAGTTTTGTAAGCCAGGCTCATTGAATAAAACAGAATTAAAGAAAACCGACTATCAGAAAGTCTTTTTACCCAAAACTGGCAAAAAAGTTATTACATTATCAGCAAACATGATTTAAACTAAATATCTATTGATAAATGATTATTTTGAGAGCTCTAGTTTATCGGTTCACATTGAATTATTACTTTTTTCAGAAGTGGTTACTAAAGAAAAACCACTTTTACCCAAACTTGGCTAACTTACTGAGTTTGCATCAGTTATGTTATTCGGTTTAATTAAAGGTAACTCCGTTAATACTGTGGTTAGTCGTTTCACAAAACAATAGTATTAGCCCAATAATGAATTTATTCACAATATAAATGTTTTTAGTAAGCAAATTGTGAAATCCAGAACTAATATTGTATGGCTTTATCACACACAGATTGGTAAAACAGAATGAAATTTACCATTATTGGCATTAAATTTAATACATGAAACACGCAATGTTCGCAATTAAGCATTTCAGTCGCCTTTCAATTATGTCATCACCATTATCACGCAGTTTTATCAAACGAATTTTCCCAGATGCAAGCATGCAGTATCACCTTTCATTTTCCCATATCTTCCAGACGCCATGCCAGAAGACAATATGGCTGGTAGACAGTATTTCACGCCCTTAACCCAAATATTTACACTGCAAACGGTCGCATAAAAGCCACACAACTGGTCACTACCCTCCAAACACACCTAACAAATAATTTGGTAGAGGAAACATTACGAACCAACCTATAAACTTGATTTACACGCCAGATTTCTTATCATCGGCGAATTTAAAGCATGGGAGGGCACAGGTCAAATTGGCAGCATTGCAAAAACAGCTTAGATTTTCTTGATGTTTTCTTAAGGTTAACCCATTTTTCCAGTTTCTAGCTCGTTAACGATAGGGCAGCTTCAATGGCCCTATTCTGGCAATTTATGATCGATCCGTACGTATAAACAGACTAGCGTTAAAAGAAAGGAACAGAGTGTCTTGGAGCAATCTTAGGGTCGAACTTTGATCACACTTTGCACAACAATCGATAACGTTTTATTGCAGTAACATTTATTCAAGGCCTGTAAAATTCGGACTCGTTGATGCTAAACACTTATCGAAGTGTGTAAAACCCAATTCCTGCAATACATCGTTTTGTACAGTGAACTTTAAAGCTTTTTCTTCAAAACCTTTGTGCTAGTTGCAGAAAATTAAGATTTTGCTAATAAATCCAATAAACGCAGGATGTTTTGTGACCTATGGACTGAAAACAAGCTGTACTTCGGAATATGCCCTGCAGCTGTCATGCTCCAGCCTACAATAATAGAAAGTGGGCTTCTCCTAACGGCTCGCAAGCTGGCAGTGATTGCCTGCTGTTAGGGGCAGCAAAAATAAACAAATTACATTTTTAGGTTTAATAGTTTAGGATGGGTTAGCTTATGATAAACCCTCTCAAGGAAACAGCAAATTCAGATTAGTTTTCATAGTTTGCTTTACATAATTACTTGTCATATCCTGATTTCAGTGCTAACCAACGATGACATTTGAATCTGTTATTGCTGTGTTGAATTTCCCTGACTTTGAAAAATTAAATTAATTTCCCCTGTCTTTTCCAGATTTTCCAGGTCTGCACTGTTACAGTATGTACTGTTATGTCATGCTCATACCAAAATTTGCAACTCAATTTCCCTGACTCTCCCTGAACAAATATGATTAATTTCTCATCTTTTAACTTTACAACACTACAATTAACAATATATTTTTTTGTGTTTTTCCTTAGGATGACTAGCTAAATGTTCAATTGAATTTCCATGACTTTTCCAGGTTTTCCAAACACTTTTGGAAAAATTTCCAGATAATTTCAAGAAAAAATTGTTACAGGTTCATCTGAACAACAACATGTACTGAATAACATATGGCGGATTACAGATCTGATCACGAAATGATGGAATTAAGAGACTGCCATAGGAAAAATTTTGAAAAATTACGAGAAATATTGGATTTTTAGTGTAGGCATATTAATATTAATAACGATGGAACACTAGTGGTTGAAACCACTAGATCTCAAACACTGCATTTTGAGGATTTCTTTGAAATATTAAAAAATTGTTCATAATGACGGAAACGCCGTAGGCGAAATTTATTTTAACAAAAAATAATGCATTTTAGGCGAATTTTTAGTACGCAAAAATAATGATAATGATAATGATTGATAATGAAAACTCAGTACTGTAAGCGAATTTTTGTACAAAAAGTAGATCACAAAAACAGCTTTTCTAATGCTTTTCATGAGATACTTATACCAATCAAAATAGTTGTGCCACAACAAATTCCCAGACTTTGTGCATTTCCCTGACTTAATAGTCACAATGTCAAGATTTCCCTGACTTTCCCAGACCACATTGCATTCGTTGAAGCATTCTTGTAGCAAAAACGTCCTTTACATAAGCTTAGAGATTACATCCTGTCACAAATTTGCCATTAGACCAATGTTGTTAGGTTCGTGTCAGCTTGGTTTGCTTTATAGGCATTTTCGCCATATCTGCGGACTTAATATAAACCGTCTGACTTTTCATGTTTAGTCTAAGCGTGTCGCATATACACCTACGTACTATGCAACAAAAAATTGTTGGCTGGATGAAACCATAAGCTCCTATTGAAAATCCCTAGGCGTTTCTCCAGTGTTGCCAACGTATATTTTGGTTCGTATATTGTTTCCAATAATCCCATGCAGACACGAGAATCAATAGCCCCATAATCTAAGCCCAGATTGGTGGGAAACAATCATTGGCTCCACTGCTTTGATGGAGGAGGAAGATCCACGCTGGATATATTCATGTAAAACCAACGCAGAGCATACACCAGAACCTTCTACATTGGGCACCTCATCATAATGGCATGTATGACACTGATTTTCTTTACCACTTCGTGCAAGTCAGTCAATTTCACCAATAAATTGTACTAAATTGCCTGTAGAAATGGTGTCTACCTGCTGGGTCATTGGACATAAGATCAAATACCAAGAATAAATGCTAACCAGTGTCTATCAATAATACTCTTCAATAAAAAACAGCAAGAATTCTGCAAGATACTGATAATTGCACCAGAATTCCATAACAGAAAAATTGTTCATTAACAATTATTTACACACTGGTTGGACATCAGATCAAATTCCAAGAATAAATGATAACCAATGTCTATCAATATTACTCTTCAAGGAAAACCAGCAAGAATTCTGCAAGATACTGATAATTGCTCCAGAATTCCATAACAGAAAAATTGTTCATTTACAATTATTTACACACTGGTTGGACATCAGATCAAATACCAAGAATAAATGCTAACCAATTTCTATCAATATTACTCTTCAAGGAAAACCAGCAAGAATTCTGCAAGATACTGATAATTGCACCAGAATTCCATAACAGAAGAATTGTTCATTTACAATTATTTACACATTGGTTGGACATAAGATCAAATCCCTGAATAAATGATAACCAATGTCTATCAATATTACTCTTCAAGGAAATCCAGTAAGAATTCTCCAAGATTTTGATAATTGCTCCAGAATTTCACAACAGAAAAACTGTTCATTTACAATTATTTACACACTGGTTGGACATCAGATCAAATACCAAGAATAAATGCTAACCAATGTCCATCAATATTACTCTTCAAGGAAAACCAGCAAGAATTCTCCAAGATTTTGATAATTGCTCCAGAATTCGACAACAGAAAAACTGTTTAGTTACAATTATTTACACATTGGTTGGACATAAGATCAAATCCCTGAATAAATGCTGACAATTTCTATCAATATTACTCTTTAAGGAAAACCAGCAAGAATTCTGCAAGGCATTGATAATGGCACGAGAATTCGACAAGAGAAAATTTGTTCATTTACAATTATTTCATATCCCAAGAATAAATGTTAACCAATGCTTCAAGGAAAACTAGCAAGAATTCAGCAAGATCTTGACAATTTCACCACAATCCGACAACAAAAAATTGTTCATTTTACAATTATTTATAAATTGGCTTACAGTCATCCACGATGACACTTTGATACTGAAGTTATTTTGGATCTATAAGATTTTGGACATAAGATTAAATCCCAATAATAAATGCTAACCAATTTCAATCAATATTACTCTTCAATAAAAAACAGCAAGAATTCTTCAAGATGAGAATTCGACAACAGAAAATTAATTCATTTTCAATTATTTACACGTTGGTTGGACATAAGATCAAATCCCAAAAAAAAAATGATAACCAATTTCTATAAATTGCTCCAGAATTCGACACCATAAAAATTGTTCATTAACAATTGGTTACAATTTGGTTTGCAGTCATCCACAATGAGATTTTGATACTGAGGTTATTTTGGATCTAATACGATTTTGTAAATAAGATAAAATCCCAAGAATAAATGCTTACCAATTTCCATCGATATTACTCAAGGAAAACCAGCAGGAATTCTGCAGGATATTGATAATTTCACCATAATTCGACAACAGAAAAAATTTCATTTACAATTATTTACACATTGGTTTACAGTCATCCAAGATGGTATTTTGATACTGAGGTTATTTTGGATCCATGAGAGCAATATTTTTCCCAGACGTTGTTATCTTTGTACATGTACTAACTCTGCCAGGAGCTACTACATGTACAAATGGAAGCTGATAACTCGCAATCTCATAAGTATTATTTATTTCTGAAGCTTCGTTTCTTCCATACTGTAGATGTTTCTACAAAATCGATGATGAAAATTAGGTATAGACTAAACAGAGCATTGATAAACAGAGATGTAGGTCAAGATAAAAAATTCTTTAAAGGCAGCATAAATGCTGTTTTGCTTTGTTTCACATATAGAACTGATTGTCAATGTCTCCAGAGACATCCAATCCCAGCTAGCTATAAGTACAACATCATTAGCAATATAGATTTTTAGCATTTTGTAGTCATGTCATCTTATCTGAGAACTCGGAATGAAGCCATAATATCTGTGTTTGTTTTATTAAATATTTACCTGACATCTCCAAGCAAAATATTTTCAAAACAAAAAGGAGCATTTAGGCAAGTGTATCGAGTTATACATTTTCCCGTGTTGTATAGAGATACCATAAAAATGTATAGAAACACAGAAACCATAAGAATTGATAGAATCAAACAAGCAGAAGATAGGTAAAGACATAGGAATGATGAAAGGTTTGATGCTCCAGATATTGTTTATCAAATTGATGTTGCTAAGAAAAATGTCAACCGAGTAATCAGTCAAAATGAGTTTTTCTGAATACTTCAGCATTGACCTAGTCCACATATCATTACTTCCAATAATTGAATCCACCTTAAGCATAAAAATACATCTTTGCTCTGGTCAGGAAATCAACTTACTTTTGCGAAATAAAGCATCGTGTTCAAGAAAACTACATGACCTGATTCATTTATTAAATTTTCGACTATGAAATGACTGCTATTTTTCCAATAATGGGAAAGAGACCGCAGGCATCCAGTCTGATCACGAACACTCAAAACTTGGCAGAAATTCAAACCACTTTGAGAAAAAAAAAACTCATTTTTAAGACATCAAGCCTTATAGAATAATGGATTATCGATTTCCTTTCAAATTTAATTTCCTCGTAAATTGGCGCCCGCCTACGTTATTTTAATATTTAATTAAGACGACCTTTGCACTCGTTTTGAAAGAAATACAATGTAGCACTTAACTAATTGGCCCCAATGTATGACAGCAATTATTTGATGGCAGAAAATCATTTTAGATTTTGTTAATAATAGAAATTCCGGACATCATATGCCTAATTCAACTTGACCTAATTTCTTAAGATACACTATACACTGTCTTCAAAAATTAGGTACATTAAATGATCTTTTTATGAAATACGTTAGCACAGCAAAAAAAATATTGCAAAAATACATGCAACAGCTTGCATGCTGTTAACATTACGTTATATAGAAAAAATATTTTAGTGAAAATACAGTAAAACATTCGGAAATGGGATATACATATATACAGTATATATGCAGTATTCATAATGCATTTAAATTTAATTTCAGATTTATTATTATTAATTTGGAATTTTCAATTTTACTTTTACAGAATCAAAATAATTGGGGTTAGGAAATATGTTATCCTTACACATGTGCATAAACAGTATTTTAAATTTATTAAATGTTTGTATCACAAACTGAAACATGCACTGTATATTTGAATTAGAATAAGGTAAATTATCAGGAATTATCCTATTTCACTAAAGTGCATACGTACATGTATACAGTATTCATAATGCATTTAAATTTAATTTTAGATTTACAATTATTAATATTTCGGATTTTAAATTTCACTATTCCAGAAATTTGGAATTTATATTTATATTTGGAATGTTAAAATTTACTATTACAGAGTCAACATTATTTAGGAAATACGTTATCCTTGCAAATGTGAATGTAGACCTACAGTACAATTTTATGACTTCAACGACACATGTTAGTTAAATTTTAGACCAGAATATCCTAATAAAAATGCATAGGAAGTAATTTATGAAAGATGTGCAACAATTGAGTTTGGGTAATATGTTTAGGAATTAAAACGTTTTCCGCATATTAAAATAATGAAAGCGTAGTGCATGAAAATTATGGAGGATGTCACAAATGGAGACAAGAGAATTAACATGCTCATCATTCCGGTGCACTTTGAATCCATTTTCATTATTCAAATAAAAAAATGATTTTTCAAGTCTAATTTCACCAGCGTAAACAAATTTGCAAACAATTACGAAACTCACGCTACATTAAGCCCATGTGGCCCAATTAGGGTAAATTTATTAAATATATGTAGCTTGTGTTTGCATTTATTACTACTGGCATATCATATTCAGAGCACCATCAGTAAAAGCATACTATGACCTATGTGTGCGTTACTTAAAATCACAATTTCCATTTGGCTTTCATATTTAATTACAGTACAAGTGCGTTTCAATTATACAGAATGAACAGGTGTCACTCAACATTTAACCATAGTCAATTAAGTACTTGAGTACAGTAGTAGTTGACACAATAAAATGTTCAAAGAATATTTTTTTAAATTATAATGTAGTCCATTGTACACTGCACTTACGAACAATATAAGCATGGCAAATAATGTTGCATATTGTTAGGGATCGATTGTACCATGTACTTTAAACGCAATTAATTAACGGTCAAAAGTTAATTTAATGCTGGACCCTATTAACAGGTCTATTGTGCACTACATCAACTAATGCTACTCAAATAATGGCGATGCATTAAGATAAATTAAACTCTAAAACACTGTATACTGTACCGGTAGATTATGTAGAACTACAAATAATTGTGTGTCCTGCCACTAACCTGCCACTATTTGTCAGAATGTAAAAAGCAATTCTTTGTAAATTTGTATCTATGCTTGCCTAAAATTTCAGAAATAATAACAGGCATTGATACAGTACAGTAGCCATAGCAAATTTTACATGCAAGTTTTAACATTATCACAACGATACATTGTACAGTAAGTATAGGGGGATAAGAGTCATGTTCAAAATCATGCTCTGCATGATTACAGGACTTACTTTAAAATTTAGTAGGTCCAAATATGCAAATACCAAGAAAGCAGTTAAATATTAGACATTACATCAATTTTGTCTTTCAATCCATATCTAGTGAGAGGTCACACATACCATAACTTTACAGTATAACTTACTAAACTATTTCATGGTTCAGACCAAAATTTGCAACTCAATTTCCCTGACTTATTAAAAAAAATGTCACGTGTAATTAAAAGTAACCATCTGCAAGACTTCAATTAACTATATTTTTATGAATTTTTCGGTCAGGATGACTAGCCAAATTTTCATTTGAATTTCTTTGGCTTTTCAAGGTTTAACAGACACTTTGAAAATTTCCAGAAAATTTAAAAAATTATAGATCTGATCACGAAATGATGAAATTAGCCCACAATTTTGTAAGAAGATATAAACGTAGTAATAGTTCAGAGACTGTCTAAGACGTTTTTTTGAAAAATTGCTAGTAATATTGGATTTTTAGTATATTAATATTAATGACTTTGCAAACACTAGAGGATGAAACCACTAGATCTCAAACACTGCATTTTTGAGGACTTTTTAGAAATATGAAAAAAATTCTTAATAATGACGAAAAACCTCGAAGACGAATTTTTTTTAACAAAAAATGCTGCATTTGATATGAATTTTTTATAACTAAAAAAATGATAATGATATGAAATGATAAAGAAAACGTATCTTAGGAAAAGGTAGAACACAACTACAGCTTTTCTAATGCATTTCATGAGATACTTATAGCAATCAAACTAGTTGTCACAACAAATTTCCAGACATTATGAATTTCCCTGACTTCCACCTGAATTTCCCTGATATAATGGTCAAAATGTCTACATTTCCTTGACTTTCCCTGATCACATTCAATTTCCCTGATCTTCCCTGACTTCCCCTGACGGTATGAACCCAGTATATGTATGGCATAAACCAACTAATCGTTTTTCGTTGTTCAAAGACCTTGAAAAATTATGTATTGAATTCGATTAGGACGCAATATCAACATGTTATGTATTGAATTCGATTAAGAAAACAATATGAACTACACGAAAAAATGTCCATAAAAATTCACAAAACCAAACAGGGAATTGGCAGATTCAAAGAAGTCAACATCAATGCCATTTCAGTTCATTCTTTGTTATGGCACATGCTGTAGAAGGTTATCAATTTCCGAACAGATGTTCGCCAGCCATTAAAAGCATGAACGTTATGAAAGAGGCGATTTTCATACAAAAAAGTGAACAGATGCTCCCAGACCTAACTTACTAGTCCATAGCACATAAATAATTCGTTTTGACGAGTTTGGGGGTTGCCCTGGGATGAACTTCTGTTAGATAGAAAAATGGCTGCAATGACACAACCTACTAGGAAATGATAAATCCATTCTCAATATTTCATGTTTCCATTTAACTTTTTCGCCAACGTATACTGTACACACGAATCTGATGCAGTAAATAACAGTGAATTTGACAGAGGTCTGGTGTACCACGAAGGCATTACTGATTTGGAATCAATTTACAAAATGGCTGGAGAAGAGATAAACAGCCAAAATAATTTATTTCGTTTCACAATATTTGTTCAAACCACTTCGGCCAAGCAGACAAACACTAAAGAGTTGAACTACAATTCTACCGTGATTTAGAACCTGATATCGATGAAACCAAAAACGTAAAAGTGGTTGAGCTGGCTTCATTTTCTTTATAGGGTTCATATCAAAATTTTCAACTCAGTTTCCCTGACTTTCCCTGACCAAATCTGATTAATTTTCCTGACTTATCAAATAAAAAATGTCAGGTGTAAGTAAAATTCACTTTATCTGCAACACTACAATTGACTATATTTTTGTATTTTTTTGTCAGGAAGGCTATCCAAATCTTCAATTAAATTTCCCTGACTATTCCAGAAGGAAGCAACAAATTTAGATTAGTTTTCATAGTTCCTTTTATCGAATTGTTTTGTTGAATTTCCCTGACTTTACTGCACCGTATTGTTATGTCATGGTTCATACCCAAATTTGCAACTCAATTTCCCTTTCTCTTCCTGACAAAATCTGATTAATTTCACTGACTTCTCAAATACAAATTTCAATGCAATTAAAGTTAACTTTATCTGTAACACTACATTTGACTAATTTTTTTGGATTTTTCTGTCTTTTCCAGGTTTACCAGACGCTTTCTGGAAAATTTCCAGACAATTTCAAGAAACCATTTTTAAAGATTTGATTCGAGCAAATATACCATATAGCGGAAATTTTGGAAATTATAGATCTGATCTCGAAATGACAGAATTTGCTCACAATTTTGTAAGAAGAATTACAATATAATAATTTTAAAAACTAAGAGACTGTCGTAGGCGAAATTTGTGAAAAATTACAAGAAACATTGAATTTTTAGTGATTTAATATTAATAACGATGCGAACACTAGTGGTTGAAACCACTAGATCTCAAACATTGCATTTTTGAGTACTTCTTTGAAATATTACAAAAATTCTTCATAATGCCGGAAACGCCGCAGGCGAATTTTTTAAAACAAAAATGATGCAATTCAGGTGAATTTTTATAAGGAAAATTAATGATAATGATAAGAAATGATAATGAAAACGCCAAAGGCGAAATTTTTAGAAAAAATAGATCACAAATACAGCTTTTCTAATGCTTTTCATGAGATTCTTACACCAATCAAAATAGTTGTGCCACAACAAATTTCCACACATTATGAATTTCCCTGACTTCCACCTAAATTTCCCTGACTTAATGGTCAAAAATGTCAACATATCCCTCAATATATGTCAATATATATGGCAATATATCCCTGACCACATTTCATTTCCCTGACTTTCCCTGGCCACATTTCATTTCCCTGA
>JAQGAF010004275.1:0-14833 GCA_034687865.1 Kryphioiulus occultus
ACATAATTTGTATCAGGTTTCGTCCTCCTCACAAGAGGTCACAGATGAGGACATCGTTCCTCATCACCCTTGCCCAAATTTTGGATTTCGGTTGGTCAGCCACATAATTAAAACCCCTAAATCCCTCCGAAAATGAACATATTATCAACTTCTGCTATTGGCAAGCATCTAACAGCTGGGACAGTCTTTGCCCCCAACAGAAGAAATCCCTGGTACGACAACAGTAATTTCACATTACTGGGAAGGCGAGGAAAGGGACGGGAGGAATGAAAAATCCAGGGAAAAAGTCGGCAAACCGTAAGCACGCTCTGCTACCAAAATGTTACTCTTCCCCCTCCTGTGAGACAGGGAGATCTGAGTCGAGACAAAATCGGCCCACAGAGGGTGAGGCAGAGCAGTGGAAGACTTAGAGCGGGGTCGTATTGTGAACCCGGAATTCCCCTAGGAATGAAGAGAGACTGACGGCGTGAGAGATCTAGAGGACGAGAGGTTTTACTTAGTGCAGCTCTTAAAAAAAGGACAAATTACAATGGCGAAGTGTTAGAACGAAGCAACAAAAAATTTCATAGATCACGACAGTGGCAGGTGAACAAAAAGGTCAGAGTTCGTCACGATACCGGTAAGCCGTGCAGAAGGAAGTATGACAGGAGAATGGCTAAGCACAATGTCCATCACTTTGAGCAGGAATCTGTTGATTGTGCGTCGACCGGAAGCGTCGCCACTAATCAGTTGTCCTCGGATGGTCGAGAAGGCGGTACCATCGACAACTGGCCAGTGGTTGACTAGTACAGCGAGTTCGCTAACAGGTTCACCGCTTCGGGAGAGCAGCATCACGGACAGATGTCCGAGAGACAAAGAGCGACCAGCAGAAAGCACATCTGGTCTCAGTTCTTCGAAGGGGTTTCATCCGAGAGGCAGCTTCAACGTGGTGGAACCAGCGAAGGAGGATTTTTGCGCCCGGCTTGGACAAGAGAGCGCTCAGACGGGGCCAGCTGACAATGCTGACCGAGGTTTGGAGGGAAGTAAAAGTACAGGAGCTTACCACGTGGTAAACAGGCTCATCGCCGCCAATCTCCCTCTAGTGGGGTGCACAGCTGCGAGCTTGATTTGGGAAAATAGCACGGTTCGCAGGCTTCTTCAGACATGGCTAAAAGCCATTAAGGCAGGCACCGGAAGATTCAGATGCAAAAGCATAGGGTGGATTCTCGAAATTGGTAGAGCTATCTCCCAGCTCCAGAGACTTGCGCTCTCTGACTCCCAGGACAAGACTGAGTCCCCAAAAATGGCTCTCCCCAAAACGTGTTGCAGGGTAGCTAATCCCGCAACGATGCAAAGGTAAAGTTTTGGGCTCTAATGGCAAGAAGGGGCAACCCAGAAAGTCCCGAAATAAGGAGGCCAATTTCGCGGAAAAACGGTCTCACAACTCAGCATATTCTACTAATTTACATACTCAATGTTTTGTGAAATCAAGCAATTATTGAATTTTAAACTAATAAAAACAAGTGATTTGCAGTCATTTCGATAAAACAATGGGCTTCCATTTGACAAACTGACGTGAAGTTTCATATGTGGCTCTTGCATGTACAAAAATGTTCAATACACTGCTGTTTTCCTAATTATCCAATAAACCAAAGCCCATAAACCAAAGCCGAAACAATTGATCAAGTATATATAGCATTGTAAAATAGAAACGGCGATAGAAATGGCGATTTCGATCAAGAATCTGGCATGTGGCCATGATGCACATATACTGTATATACCGGGTGAGTCAGAGTTAGTGTACCAGTCTGGCAAATTTTTCCTGTTGCAGATATTTCCGTGCACCTTTTTATGTTTGTTAGAATAGTCCGGGGGACATTTAATCACCACAGGCACATCGTCATGGATGACCCCGGACCTGGTCCACCGGATCAGATATCTGGACCTATGCTCATGAGGTGGCTAGTGGCAATACAAAACCTGTAGATATTCATGTCCTAGTCACAAAAAAGAGGACCGGAGATATGACTATGGGTTTGTGATATCTGTGAACCGAAAAAGGCAAAATGACGCATTTAATTCTGTCGTTAATTCTTAATGCAGACATTGCGAAGCATAGCAGCATTAATCTCGCCACACGATGTTACCAATGATCAGCACTTCGAACACAACCTGTAAAGCCAAGGCAGGGATACAGTCTGTGCACAAGGTATGACAACATTATTCACAATGTTTTCATGTTGTCAACAGAATTGAATGGGTCATTTTGCCTTTTTCGGTTCACAGATATCACAAAACAAATACAGCCATATCTCCGGTATTTATTGATGGAATTGCGTCCTCTTTCTTTGTTGTGACTAGGACATGAATATCTAGAGGTTTTGTATTGACACCAACCACCTCATGAGCATAGGTCCAGAGATCTGATCCGGCGGACCAGGTCCGGGGTCATCCATGACAATGTGCCTTTGGTGATTAAATGTCCCTGGACTACTCTAAAAAACATAAAAGAGTGCATGGAAATATCTGCAAAAGGAAAAATTTGGCAGACATTGGTACATTAACACTGACTCGCCCAGTATATACATGTAAGGTGTTCTGCTGTCTTTAATGGACGAGCAGGAGCACCCTGAGATTGAAGGGGGATAATTTTCCCAAAATAATGTATAAGATGACAAGAAAACGTTAGTTTTACATTGTGGTAAGGAAGGACAGTCTAAGACGAAACAGAGATTAATGGACATTGTGGAAGGGGCGAGCAGCTGGTACGGGGACACTATGAAGTGCATTCAAGCCTCCTGTGCGCGATTATGATCACTTGTACCATCGGGGGCGGCGCGCCACAAGGCGGCGATAGCCACGTTGGCTGTCCGAGTCCGAGCGGCGGGACGTTTGATGGGGACCTCGGATCTGGAATTGATCAGTGTTATAGCCTGGTTGATCTCGGATGTCCACCGCAGGGTAGGATGCCTGTGCCGCGGATCTGCTGCTGTGGTCAGAACGGACCTTCGGAATGACAGCAGGCACACTGAGATTAGTCCAAGCATGGTCGTTACTGGATTCTAGGTCCGCACTGGCTCTGGCGTACTCGTCGCGGACCAGGCGGCGAACGACGTCCTGGCTGATGGCTTCGTATTGAGGAGCTTGGTCTTCGAAAATGGGATTTGCAATCGTGTCGCTTTTGGCAATGGACACGAAGTCCAGCGGCGCCACGTCGTCGCTGGACCCAGCAGATATGGACACGATCCGCGGCGGCTTCGACGCTGGTGTGGCAGGGATCTGTGAGTCCCCAATGGTGGAGATCGCAGCGGCGCTCGAGTAGGGAAAGAGATGTCCAGGTCAGCCTCAGGGAACATGACATCATGGCCCCCTGTACATCTCAATGCCTTTGGTCGGGCTCCTGGCTGTCGGATGACATAGCTCTGCCAAGAGGAGCTCCTCCCAGTGGGCACTCGCTTGTTGTAGCCAATCATAAATTTGGTGTCTTTTGACAGCTCTTGAGAAGCTGTACATGATCATGTCAAAATTTTGGTAAAATAAGGAAAATTGTAAAACTTGGCAAATTGGTGCTCAAAAGGGTGAGCACACTGATGACTAAGACCAGGATGACTCAAAAGAGGAGTAATGTCCTCTAGGAGATTGATGCTCCTAGAGTAATGCTCCTAGAAGCCGACTGTGTAAATTAAAGAAAGTTTAACAGAACTGTAATGGAAGGAAACACAAAAAATTAAAGAAAAACTCAAAAAACTAAACCCAAAAATCCTATCTTTAGCATGGGGACGGGAAAATTCAAAGGGAAATTAGTAAGCAAGACCCCGGATGTCGAGGGCAAGCCGTGGGCAGTGGCAGTCGAATAAAACGGAAACCAATACATCTCCGAGGAGGACATGCTAGAAATCACCCTACAAAATCTTAATGTGTCAGCAGCCCCCCCCCCCCACGGGTCAAATAGTTGTGGGATCAGAAAAGTGACTCAGAGGGGGTGCTGGTAACAGAATGCAAATGAGGAATGGATCACGATTTGCACACGAGGTTTTGGAATTTCTGCCCCGTGTGAGATGGCAGTCAGCCACCCACAACGCCCTTTACCTGCTGTTAAGTGTCCCAGGCACCTGCCAGGTACAGGAGTCCCAAAGATCAGTAAGCCTAACTTTCAGTTTCCATTATTTCCACTGTGGTAACTGTTGTCAGGGTCACTTGGTGACGCCTGTTGGAATGTGTGGTGTGCATGCCTTTGGCATGGAATGTTGTCCAGTGAGGGGGGCAGGGTGACTTAATTGTCACCTTCGTACCCAGAGCTGATATGTAGTTGCACCGTGAGATGTTTAAAAGCCTGATCAGGACAGGAGCTCTGGGCAGTGGAGAGTAGCCACGGACCTGGCCAGTTGTTTTTATTTTGCTGCGTGATTTGATTTTGTAATGGGCCAAGTGCCCCGAGAATTGATTGTAACCCGGGCCTCCTGGAGTTTTGGGCGTAATTAAAAGCTGTGAAATGGCCTTCATAACCTCTCGATGGCTACCTTTGAGCTACCAATTCCTGACACTGAGTGTGCTGCGCTCCTGAATAAAGGTCTTGTCTTGGAACCCCTCTCGCTGTCTCTCACCCTCATGAGCTTTGAATAGAACAATTTGAGCGATCTGAAAGCTGTTGAATGATCGAAAGTTGAAAGGTGGTTAACTTATATTCGTTTAAAAGAATGGTTGATCAAATCTAGTTGAAGCATGTTCCCACATTATAACTTGCTTTCAACTGAAATTTGAAAAATAATATGGGCAAATTCTGGCATACAAGACAATTTTAGGGCGAAAATGTGAAAAAAAATTCGTGGACCTTACTGTATTCAAGCAATTTTCTTTTCCTGATTGGGAAAGTTCTGGTTGAAAAGTTTTTAGTTGGTTGGTAGCTGTCCTGGTCCAAATGTTTGTTCGTTGACTGGCTGTTGTTCTGGTTGAAAAGTTTGTTATTGGTGGGTTGTTGTCCTGGTTGAACTTCTGCTGTCCAAGTTATTTCAAACTTAAACAATTTCTTTTCAGTCTCATTGAGTTGAAAATTTTTTTTTCTGAGTCAGAGTGGTCCAATTGTCCATTGCACAGCCTTATTTTTCATATTTTTGGGAGAACTCCCTTTCTTAGATACTGTTCAAATTGATCATTTTGCAAATTTTTTCTATCCAATCTCTTACCACCCTGCCCACTCACTACCCTTAAACTTCACCCAAGGGTTTTGCAGTCCCTATTTTTTGTTTTTTGTCTCCAGGTTGTGGGTCCCTTTGATTTTTTTATGGGAGGATTGGTATTACTTTATTGCTGTCTGGCCCTATTGACACCTGGAGTAGCCCCATGATAATTTAAAAAATTAAGCAATTAAATTTTTTGTCTTGGTTTTATGGTTTGCAAATGTCATTTTTGTTGATTCTTCTCCTTTTAAAATCCCTCAACCTGATCTCCTTTTTAATTTTACCGCTACACCCCTTCCCTATCTTCAATTGGAGCCTCCAGCATTATATGTGGCCATATTTTGCCATGGACACAGCTTCTTGGCAAGCCATTTAGTTGTTTCTTGGGCGCCATTTTGGTCACTGTTCCCAATTATACATTAACACAGGGTAGTGGATGCTGCCATTCTTAGTTCATGATTGGTTCTTTCTTTATGACATCAACCATGCTTCCTTATTTGAAAGTGATGATGCCCTGTATCATTCATATGGTCATTCTTTGGGGAATAGAAGTTTAATAGTAATTAATTTTGGTTAGCTTTAGTACAGTTAAATATTATATTGGTGGATGGTTAGTATATCCTTTATTATTGAAAGGTTCCCAATTTTCCACCAATCACCTGAGTTTACCACAAACCACCTTGGTTGGTGAGTTGGTGGGGTTTAGGCGGGCAATGCCTATAAGGCAAAAGGGCACCCAAGCAATTACAAGTGATACCAAGTGTGGGCAAGGCTCTGCAATCCAACACAGATCAGTGAAGATAAAAAGTAGGTGAAATGATGAAGTATCTAAAAATGGTTAAGAAAGCCGCATGTCTTAAGAAAGGAGAAGAGTGTAGAAGCAAACGTGGGTCCATCCCCACCAAGCATGCCAGCCAGTGTAAGGGGCTGACCGGTAGCCAGGAAGGGACCAAAGCCTGCCTGTCGAGTAAGTGGCATAGCGCGGACAAACCAGGAGGATGTGCCAAACTGATAGCAGGACCTGGCACCTGGGGCACCAATGTGCAAGATGCAAGCTGTTAGTTCTGAGCAATAAATTGCCGAGGCAAACGATATTTACCACATTGTTGTTTAGCATTGGATGAAGTGAGATGCAAAATAATTGTTGCCAAAAAAATTTATTTCCGGCTCTGGTTTCGAGTGACCAGCCAGGGTCGACAGCAGTGGCCAGAGTGACAATAAAACAAGATGGCGCCCAGGCCGAAAATTTTCGGCCCTGGTCAGCTGACCCCTGGGCAGCTCCCATTTCGGTTACAGGGTGTTCCCAGGTTACAGGGCGTGGGGGATTCGAAATGGATGGCGGGATAACCTTGGGAGACAGTAACTCACTGTCTCCTCTGCCATCCTGACCGCAAATTTGAGGGGGACACAAAAATACGAAATTCACATAATTTGTACAGGTTTCGTCCTCCTCAGTGGTCACAGATGAGGACATCGTTCCTCATCACCCTTGCCCAATTTTGGATTTCAGTTGGTCAGCCGCTAGTTAAAATTAAACCCCAAAAACCCTCCGAAAATTAACACAAGCAACGGGCCACATCTCGAATCTGAAAGCCTGGTCATCTACCATATCATATTTTGGGCCTCTCCGTGACATGAGCCCACCAATCCTTGTGCTGAAAAGCTCAACTGTCACACACATACAACCAGTAAAATCGCTGATGGTGGGCGGTAAATCACTTCCAGCATCTCATCTGCACGTACAATCTAACGAAATGGTTCTACGTACTTTGACAATGGCAATCCCAGAACCTTCTCCGGCTAATCAGCATTAACTGGTGTCTTCCAGACCTTGGGATGGGACTACTGTCAGTCTTCAGGAGATCACTAGCCAACTGCAATGGCATGGTTACAACACACAGCAGTTTACAGATTGTGTGATCCCGGACTGCGCTCACGACCACCAGCTGCCTTTCCAACATCCGACCGCATCCGTAGACCCTGGCCCTTGGATCTATAGATTTTCACCATTGCACAAACTGGACCATCTTGCACAGCCTGAGCGACTGCAGACGAGCGCAAACAACTACTTCACTTTGGGGTGATGGAAAGATCTTCTTTCCCAACTGGTAATGCTATTTTAGGGGTTGGTTGTGGATTTTTAACGTTGGCCTATTTGCGTGCACGAGGGCCTGTCACCAAACCCAGGGGGCAGACAGTCACCTGGTAATTTTACCTACTGGGGGAATACGCCCCCATGATGGAACATTAAAGTGCGGATAGCAAGGGGGAACCACAAGGGACTACGGTTTAAACTCATCCGAAAGAGCCGCCACACAGGGAAAATCGCCTGCCCAAAATTGTCCCGCCGACCTCGGCCGGGTGTGAACCTGGATCGCCACTTTCAATTTGCAAGTGCGTTGCATAAAACTGCACTATGAATAGGGACACTTTCGAGGCTTGAAAGTGCTCCTTTCGAGCCTAAAGTTTCGGTCAGTTGCATAAACATCTCCTTTCACTAAAGTACCACTTTAAAAGGCCCTTTCTCAAAGGGAGCTCTTGAGGCCCCTTTCGACGGAAGTGAGGAGCAAAATATGCAAACCATCGTCTCATATATCAATTTTATGTTGCGACGCCACCACAGCTGACCTGTTTTAAGTAAAGTTTTGTGTAATAAAATTGCATTGTTTGCTGCTTTTTATTGCAACTGTGATTGCATTGGAACCAAACTACACTGATATCCGTCACTGTTTGTAGGCCATAGGCTTTCATGTGAAGGCACCACAGCTGACTGGTTTTAAGTAAAGTACTAAGTAAATTTCGTTTTAAACAGCTGACAACTCTTTGACCTACGAAATGTCTAAAATTGTGTGATGTTTTTAAACGGTATCTGTTTTAAGGCCATATTGCACATGGACAACATTTGGGACACTCTGTAATCATCTGTCATCGTTGTTGACCAACATCTCAGCCAATTCACGGCCGATTTGAATGTGGTTTGGACCTAAATATATAGCTTACCTGTCGACCTATGGCTTTTCCAGTTTTTAAAACAGCTTGGAAAATTGTTTTTCATGACGTTTTCAGAGCCATAGCGCTGCCCTACTGAGATGAACCATTTCTCGTCTCGGCCTGGTAAAATTTCAGCATTCACGAAGCTAAAATTTTAAAGTTTATTTACATCCCAAAAGAAGATGCCTGCAGCGGAATTTCCGCGGAATTCCGCTGCTTGGCTGTTTTGCAAATTATTATGCTCCGTATGGGAGCTGAACATGGGATATGTAGATGGAACGCAATTTCCAAACGTTCCGAAAAAGTGCTTTCTGCGAATCCCATAGGAATGGCAAATTCGCAGCAAAAAATCTAAGAGGTTAATTAGCCATGCCAGTTGTACATGTAGTTTTGATATGAGCAATCTATTGCATATTGTCTGTGATGGTAACACCTAAGTGTTTAATGGGGAAACCAAATTTAGAGTAACAGCATGCAGATTATATTCTTGAACAGCTCTCTGCCATGTTCTATACCAGTTGGCGAGAACGTCAAGATCCCTTTGAAATTGGAGAGGATCCACTTCACTGACCTCTTCGTATAGCGCAGAAAAGAGAAAAGGCACTATACCCTCCATGTGACAGATTTCTCATTAGTGATTTACCGCTGAATAAGTATTACTGTTATTGGTTATTATTTAATAAAACTTGATTAATATTATTTACATGTTTAGCAATTCTACACTAGGTGGCATGAAATGTCATTTGAATATGGCCCATTGGCACATAAGAATTAGACTTTACGAAAATTAAAATGAAAGGACGAATATACCGTACATAAGATAAATAGCCCAGTGTCCTTACAAATATCATAAGGAATCCAAAACAAACATCCATGAGTACTAATTCAGGTATTAATGAATAAGTTATGATTAAAAGATCCAAAAATTAGCTTAACTCTAAAAATACGATCAGTGTTAGCAAATACTGCAAAACTCATTTCCCCCAAGCTGTGTTACCAAAACCTGCTTGTTTAAAGCGATCGGGCACAACATTTAGTGGGGGTCTTATTCTTACGTAGGGACTTGACGTATTTCCAAAAAACATTGGGTTACATTTCAAGGAAGTTCTAAATGTAAATTTTTTGAATTGCAGGTGAGATTTTACAAGTAATTTCTTGAACTCCATACATAGCCTTGTAAATTTAGTTTTCAAGTTATGTGTTGAAGAATACCATAATTTGTTTCTTAAACTTCGCTGTTGCCTGAGGACATAGTGTTTTATTGCTCTGGTGCACTAACTTCCTGGGGATGAATTTTTCGCCACCAATTTTTAATGGTATCTCTAAAATGATCCCATTTTTGATCCACACTGGAGAGGGATTCGAGTGCAGCAGAATTTGGTGAATAAATTTCGAGAATGTGACTTTTTAGCCCAAGCCAGTCTGCTCTGTTGTACTGTGCAATTAGTTTTTTAGGAAGATATTTTAGGGGAAAGTAACAAGTCAGCTATTAACAGCTGAGCATGGTCACCAATGCCAGCACCCCATTTTATTGCTCAAAACGTTCTCAGGTTTGTTAATAATTGCAAGTTCCAAAATGCTATCTCCTCTCGTGGGATATTTGTTAATTTGCTCTATTGTTCTGCTACTAAATCAAAAAATCCTGTGTCACCCTTTTGCTCCCTGTATTTCGTTATTAACAAGCTGTTTTAACCCTGCCACAGCAGATGGGTCCTGGGCCGATCGTGGATTTGGATCTTTCACCACTGAATATGCACCCAATTGCTTTGGGCAAACTTTTTTTAATGCACTTGTGGCCGATGGCCTCGTCTTTGACACCCGCATCGGTACTAGGTCAGGCTACCTGTGGGCACCAGCCTGTTGTGGCCATACGAGCTACCACCATGTCATCAGCGGACCCCTTAATGGTGCCGCCAATCGGACATGCCTCTTGACCCTAGACCCCTGGTGACAAAGTTGTTACGGACTTTCTTAGACATTGCCTGTGTTACCCACGGGACCTACTGCTGTTCAGGGGAAGGTCGCTGTTCCCCCTATGCCGTTGAGAATCTTCAGCCAGACTCTGCCAGCTGCTTTGGCTCTGATTTCACTTGGGCATTTGCCTGGGATGATGCCAACATCTTCAAGGTTGGATATGATGCCCACGTATGCCCCTGCCATGTTTTATGCTCAACTGCCATTCATGCAGCTGTCATTTTCTACTGTCATTACCTGGTTATGACCCTGGCAGTCATTAGGCTGGGATGTCTTTTCCAGCACCTGTGGCTGCATAACTGTGGCTGCACTGTTCCTGGCGAAAATGGCACCAAGGGCGAACGGACCGCGGGTGGTCCGGGACAGATATGATCGGTTCCTGACATACGACGGCTCCATCGACGGCACCAATTTCTTGTTGGATGTAGTCTACTGCCATGGCAGATTGATCCAGAGATTGTGCCCACCTTACAAAGTCAGTGGCTAAATGGTACTCCATTTTGAAGTGCAACTGAATAATGCTACATGGAGCCCTTGCAGGCTGCCCTCATCCAATACTTCAGTAATCCATATAGAGGGATTGAGGGAGAGAAAGCCTTCAGGAAATATACAATTTGAGATATCATGCCAGATATATGAAGATATATAGATATATAGATATATAGATATAAGATATAAGATATATAGATACCTGCCAGATATCATGAACAACATGGTCAATTATTTATAACATTAGCCATTAACATTTTATTTGCCATTGAAACACGAGTTAATTTGGACCAAAAATCCATAGTTTTGCATTACATTCAACGTAGTTATTAATCTTATATTAGTTATTAAATAAGAAAAATAAAAATCCACAAAACACTCAAGGAAAGATCAATAAAAGGGCAGAAAATGGAAAGAGAGAGGGAAATTAATAAAAAACCATTATAAGTTTCTCAAGTTGGTTACACGATTAAGCGCAAATTTTTTTAACAAATGTGGTTTACAGAACATAACATGCATGTACTGCACACAGTAAAAAAGCTAATTAGCCACTTACATCTTCAAGCTAAACACCATCATCAGAAACTGTTCATAACCAATTTGAATGATGCCATCCTGGTCAGTATCGTGTTGGCGAAAGGAAGCAGTCAGGGTCTACAACAACACAATGGAGGTCAAAATTCAATCCACATAAAAATGTTCCTCGGCTGAAAACTATATTTTTAATGACGAAATTAACTTGCCTGGAGCACAATGCAGCATTGTATGAAGTTGTCGAATGTTATCCTACCGCCCCCAGTCTTTCCAAACTTCACCACAACCAAATCATAGAATTGATCAGAAAGCCGATAACCTGAAAGTAAATGTACATGCAAGTTATCATAAATCGAGGCAATTTGGATGATTAAATAAAAATGATGTCGCCTTACCAAAGTTCGTTAAAGCAGTTCTCAGCTCAGACTTGTCAATATTTCCCGAATTGTCTCGGTCAAAACTCCTAAAGCATCCTTGCCAATCCGAAACGTATTTCCATAATGCTCCAAATTCATCGAAAGAAATTGTACCTGAGCCCTTTTTGTCGAACATCCCTATCATTAATCGCACTGTCTCTGGATTAAAAGGGGTCCAAGTCCCTGAAAAGTACAGAAATCACATAGGAATTCTGGATTAACTTTGCTTGTTAGCTTAGTGGTAACAACCGCCTCACATTCGTGAGACCCAGGATTCGATCCCCAAGTAGACTATCCTGCTTGTGGTTTGCGAAGTACCACAAAATCCCTTTCCACCAGACAAATGACGGGACAGTTCCAAAAAAGGTGGCCATGGCCACACTTATTCCTGCAATTCACTTTTTAACGCTTAATTTTTACTGGAATAAGTGTTGGTATATTATCTCTGGTCCAGGAAAAAAATCTACAGTTAATTTGAATACACTGCAGTTTTTCTGCAGTACACAGCAACTGAAGTTTTGTGTTTTGCAGTAAAAGTGAAGCTAAAAAACAGGCAATGCCATACCACAACTTTGAGAGGTTTTCCAAATGTCTATGGTCAACTTGCAAACATATAGGCCTAATTCGTTGCATGTGATGATAATTTCTTCATAAAAACGGTTATTTTTGATCACTTAATAAGTACTGAAGGGACATGCACATTCACTATAGGTTGATGAATTAATTCTGATTTACCCACTAAAAGACAAAATAAATAATGTATCGTTTTTGTTGCCAATGACAGTAATGTAATGTAAATGCAGTTGCCACCATCTAGTGGCCATACATGTATTAGGCATCTCGGTTCTTCTTTTGTCTTTTTTGGGTAATGAGAACTAATTCATCAACCTAAAGTGAATGTGGCCCTTCAGTACTTATTAAGCCAACAAGACCAACCATTCTTAAGAAAAAAATAGCATCAAACGCAACGACTATGTTTGGGACCCTCCAGTTAAAACTGCATATCTGTTTGAAGTATTTTTGATGTAAATCTGCAGCAGTATATTGTAATATATTGCAGTATATCTGCAATATATTGTAGTTAGTGTGACTAGGGACTTCTAGTTGTCTCATGATATATTACTGTCGGTATAGGGTAGGTTATAGTGATTTTAATGGAGCCACTATGGGTCTCACATGACGTCAGTTGGAACAATGAGTACCACACATGATGTAAAGTATCTCTACAAGTTTGACTTGACTCCTAAAGCATCCTTGCCAATCCGATCTATAGCTGCCACACATGAGCTAATTGCACTTGTCTCAGGTGACATTGTGACCACTAGAGGTATCATGTGATGGTAGGACTTCAGTTCCTTAAATGACTCCAGTGAGTTTTATGGGACAACTTCATGTGTCTTATATGTGATGCTATTTCAATCATTATGTCTCAATACGTTAACAGGTCAATTATATGTCTAGACTTCCCAATATGGCCACAGTTGAGTAAAATCTGTTTTCCACATGATGTGAAAATTCCGGGACACATTGCATGTCACGTTCTTAGAACGTTTTAGAGGGTCAGAAAATTAGTGTAATTTCGCCTGTTCTGAAACCAAGCTAGCAAAGTTGTTTTTTAAGTCGGCGCTTGCTAGATTCGCTCACAAACGGTGCTAGCTTCCAGAAACCTAGAGAGTTCGCCGCCATTGAGCTAGCGACGCCATCATGTGAAATTCGTGTATCAACATCTATCCACATCATAGACCTGTTCTGAAACCAAACCTGCGTGCAGCAAAGCTAGCAAATTCGTTCTAAACCTCAGGCACTTCTAGCATGACTTATTTTTTAAGTCAGTGCTTGCTGATTTAGCTCGCTATCGGCGTTAGTTTCCAGAAACTAAGCTGTTAACTAAGCCCACACTTGCGCATGTTTAATTGCGCTTGGTCAGCAAACATTGCTGATCAACTAAGGTAACCAAACAGGTGCCAAAATTGTCTCTGCCTCTTTACCTTAGCAATGGCTTAGCAACCGTAAAGATGGCACTTCTGCCAGGAAAAGATGCATTAGAATGTCATGGCAAATAGCAGAACCAAGTTTTAGTGCTTACAATGTTAATTTGGTTTCTTGCAAATTTTTAACCTTTCTACAGTCGATTTTTAATTTGCAATTTGACAAAAATGCCATCTCGACCAGTGCACTTTTGTCATTGGGGCCGCCATGTTGTCGATGACGTAAATAAGCAAAAAATGGCAAACTCAAGTGACGTTTTTGATCGCTTGGAAAACGTCATGCTACTTGCAAGTGTGCATAGCATTAAGCTTTAACCTTTAACAACGCTTTCATGGAAACGGATTACTAAGCAGCTTGGTGTAATTGCAGCCCTCCCACTAGCTTGTGGGCTGTTGCTAAACCAAACTGCTAAGTCAGCAGCTTACGCGAAAGCATTGTTAAACATAGCCGCTTAGTGCTATGTGCGTTGTTAAACTTGGAAAACGTTTGGAAAAAAAATTGTTTAGCTTGGAAAACGTCATGCCGCATGACGTTTTCCAAGCGACCAAAAATGTCACTTGGGTCCGCCATTTTTTTGCTTGGTTAGATCATGGACAACATGGCAGGCTACATCGGAAAATGTAAATTGGGCATTTTTGTCTAATTGCAAGCTAAAAGTCGACTGCGGAAGTGCTAAACACATGTAAGGAAACAAATTAACAATAACTAAATCGTTTCTTCTACAAACCATAACATTCCCATGCATGTTTCCCTGGCAGAAGTGCCATCTTTACGGTTGCTAAGCAGTTTCTAAGGTAAACAAGTTGCGACAATTTTGGCATCTGTTTGTTTACCTTAGTTGCTTAGCAACCATCCGATAAGTTGTTAAACTTAGCAGGTCTGCTTGTCAAGGAAGGTAACCACGCCCAATTAGTCCCTTAGTTAGCGGTTAGTTTAACAACAGCCCATAGCTGACATTGGAGCTAGCATCGTCATAATGTGGAATCCACGTATCAACATCATTTCACATCATGGCTGCCTCCAAAGGCCCGCCATGTAGATATCAAATGGATAACAGGTACATGTAAATGAATATATTTATACAGATGAATTTTCTAAACAATTAAATATGGAACATCATTGAAATGAGAATTGATTGCCTGTCTACGGTTTGTCTTTATAGATTGCAAGTTTGTTGTTGAACTGGTTTTGATGAATTCATCCGTGTCCGTCCACTCGACCCAGCGCTAAGCCCCTGTATCCCCGTAATCTTGGATGGACCACCTGGTTGGGTAGGTTAGGTTA
>JAQGAF010004276.1:0-14829 GCA_034687865.1 Kryphioiulus occultus
AAAGTCCTGGTTACCCAAAACTGCTGATCATCAAAAATCTTTGTTTTCCAAAACTGCTTATCCTAAAAGTTTCTGAACCCAGCTTCCCAAAACAAATTCCTACAGTGCCCAAAACCACTTATCAGCATCTCATTTATACCCAAAACTGATTATCAGAAAGTCCTTGTTGCCCGAAACTGCTTATCAGGAAGTCGATGTGGCACATAACGTACCACTTGTCCAGAAAGTCTGTTTTACTCAATGTTAAAATACTTATTAGATTGTCAGCAAACATGATTTATTATCATGCTTTGTAAGTAACACAGTATTCTACGCAAATTCCAATTTTTGGCGTAAATTTCATGTGTATTCCGAGGGCAGTCGATACCCAATTTAAGGTAATTCGTCTAGATTTTGGAATGAGGGCCTGAACGAGGTACTCAGGATACACATACACGTAATCATTTATCTCTGGGAACCAATTTTGGGTTCATGTAGCATTTTGGCTCTTTACCCTTTAGTTGGAATCTGGTGCGCTGCAATCCAGGCGGCTCTCGCCCTATTTGTAGATTTTTTAAATACTCCTAATTCCATTAAATGGCTTGAATTAATGAAAATATTATTGTGCCATAAAAGGGAGCGCAATTTTCATAATTATCTTACTTAGCCTAATGCGTGTACGTGCTTAGCTCGCGGGATTGGGACACCCATACTCTGGCTGCGTTTATCTTATCTACACGCTGTAATGGCGAATGTGCATCTGAAAGAGGAGCGGAAGCGTAGGTGGATGCCGTGCTGTCTCGCATACAAATGGGCATATTACCCCACGCTTAATGATTATCAAAGTTGCCATAATCGCGTCTCTCATTTGAATTGTCAATACCGCCATGTTGGTGCACAATTTCATCTTGCTGTTGAGTGCACGCATTGTTCTGCAGCAGCTATGAAAACCCCATTCGGAACAAAACAATGTCCTCTAGTATGTTCTCACGTCGCGTGTTCAACACGACTGTCAGCCCATTAAAGGTCCCTGAATTCATGACGACCTTCTTGCAGTGATTTGCTGTCTGCTAAGATACTGCCATTGGATCTGTGTCTACTGAGCTGATTGCACTGATAATGCCAGACTTATCTTGTTCCTTCAACACGCGCAAGATGGTGGTGGACTTTTTATTATAAGGCTGCATGTTACAGTAGAACCTGTCTAAAATAATCTTGTGTAAAATAATATCCTCTCTAAAATAATAAAATGGGCACCCATGTGCAAAATAATAAACCTCCCTAAGTGACATTGAATAATTTGTATTGGCCCCAATGTTTTTGTAAGGGAATACTAACAAAGGAACTGCAGAAATTATCAAACACGAAAGCAAAAATATCCAACTTGGTTTAAAGATGTTGGAAGAAACTGTCAATATTCTTAGTCATCTTTTTAAAAATCAAAGCTGTAAAAGAGACTTCTGGACACCCCGCATAACGAGATTGTTTTAGTAATTTTTTTAATTCAATTGTTCTATAAACATATAACATTATACATGCATAATTTATGATTTAAGATACTAAATATTCATGTATGGTGTTTGAAAATCGTCATTACAGGGTGTTTACCAAATGCAGCAGGCAGGGAGATTCAAAGCAAACAATCTACATGGTGCCCATAATAACTAGCGACGGATCTTGGATTGAAAAAAGGGGAATTCTCCTATTTTGCAGATGTATAGACTGTCCGCAGTTGAACCTGTCTGATATAATATCCTGTCTAAAATAATATTTGGCACCGGTCCCAGCAGTATTATTTTAGGCAGGTTCTATTGTATCTGAAATGATGGTAACCTGGAAGAAGCCATCTTGCAGAATGGATTCGTGGTTTTGCAAATCCTTATACAGGGTAAAAGAATTGAATAGTTTCCACGATCAAAATTGCAACTTTAAAAGTAACTTTAAATTGTAACAAAATTGTAAGTTAGTGGTTGCTAAAGGTAAAATTTTGATCGTGGAAGCTATTCTTAATTTTCTTACTACACCGATAATTATAAAGACGGATGTCAATTTATACAGGGTGATTACAAATTCACATCCATAGAAAACCTCTCTTAAGTTTTCTTAGACAACATTAGTTCTCGATATATCACAATTGCCTTGTGATACCAAACAACCATCTGTTTTCTTCGTAAAATGGCATCTTTTCAACTCGGCTCCCTCTAGCGGCAGAAGGCGGAAATATTTCAATTTTGGAAAATTAAAAAAAAAACAGAGACGCTTGTTTGATACACTCGATCGCTGTATCTCCCATAATACGGCCGTAAAAAATTGAAGAACTACGGTCTACGTTTGATATTTCCAACCATCAGACAAGTGATGCTGGTCGTGTGACATATTAGTCGTAACTACCGCCAATATAATTTGTACTATTTCCCAATTTGATTAAAAGGTTATTGTAGTCTTCTTAGTTTGCCTTGGGGCTTGTTAATCACTCGCTACCAACCAACTGAACGAACAATGCTGCACTTCTATAGAGCCAGATTTGTTTGTTTCTCGATAATAACGCTGGGAATACTAGCATCACATCTGTTGATAATTATGCCGCGAATGAATTTTAATACGCGATAATTTACATATTAACAAGCCATGCCGTCAGTGAAACGGAATAGTTAATGTATCGCATAATTTCAGATTTATTCGCTCATTAGACACTTCCTGTTTGTTTGTAAACCACGCTCTGTATATTATTAATACAAAGGACCAGCTTTGCAGTTGAAAGCCCTGTTAGATTGAATGCAGTGCTTGGATATTAGTATACAAATAGAAGACCTAATTGTTGCATATTTACCGAGATCTGTAAATCACTGTATACGGTCGTATTTACAGATGTCTAGCACTTGTTGATACCGCAGGTACTGCAAGGTTATTCTGAAGTGGTCGTTACCTGCAGTACATACCGTATTCTTTCAATTATAGGGCTGACTGTGAACATCGTAGAATGCAATGGGCCTTTTGTGCCATCCAAAATTAATGAGTTCCTCTCCCGAGTTATGAATAATTTTGACATGTCCCTTTACTTCAGGTTTTCGCATGAACATTGGTGCACCAGGCAAAGTTTGTTAGCTCCATTATCTATACTGGATGTATGTGGCTAGGAACGTGACTCTGTTTATTGCCATTTATTGTTAGAAATATTGTCTCGCAGTCGGTGTTCTTCGCATTGCCGTCCCATATTCCATCTTTTTTGGCATAAAAATTGCTGTTTGCAATGGTTGCCATTGTCAACCGGACAAATGGCGCCTGGTGCACCAATGATCAACGAGCGCATTTATGGGCGGTTAACGGGGTTATTGCTTCGGAAAACCGATCGCGCAATTGTCAGCTGTGTATTGAATATTTTCCATTTGCAAAAACGCGTGTTTTCCTATCATTAAATCCTCCTTGTGTCACCAGGACTCGCATCCGGTTGGATGGGCGCAGAGATAAATGCATGAACCAGTTGCTGGTGTCTGCTAAACTGGATGCAAACCACGTGCCTTGGTTATCGAACATTTCTTAAGAAACAATTTTTGTATTTTCTAGGCTTTGCCAATATGAGGGACTGCTCATGCAGTAACATGGTGGAATTTCTTACTGCCTTTAGTTTAGCAGTTAGCTGAAACTTTCTAAAACCAAAATACCTTCAGAAAAGGCAAATTGTATTTTGGGAAAATAGTGAAATGGTTGTAAACCGCGAAAAATCGAACTTATTTCAATGTATTTCTATAATGTCGCTGTTGATACTATTGTTTGTTGAAACTCCTTCTTGGAAAAAAAATCCAAAACATGACTTGACTTATCTGAATAGAAAATGTAAACAGATATAATAGCTAAAAAATTTGAATTAGATATAATAGCAAAAGAATCAACTGAGTTTAAAACAGGATGGATTTATTAATTTTTCTATTATAATGGGATCCCATTAGATTCATATAGATCCTTACCTTAAGATACATATCCATCTACTGTACATGCATGACTCATATAGATTCTCAAACTTGTTCTACTTGGTCTTATATCCCCATTGAAAAATCCAATGATACTAATATGATTAATCTAATATGGGATTTTTCACAATGTGAGTGAAACGCGAGGTTTTTCATCTAAGACTGATTTATTTTTTATTCAATAAAGGCAGAAGTTCAAAATTTCAACTTGTATGGATCTCGAAAACTTACAAAAGAAATTATTTGAATAATTACATAGAAAAATGCAAGAAAGATAAACAGATTTAAAACTTAGACGGGCATATAAAAAAACATCGAAACTCACGAAAATAGGGGGTGTCAATCCTAAAAAAAAATTGAAAACGACTAATTGGTGTGCGCATCCGCAATGAATACCAAAACTGGTTTCTCGGGTTTTAGTAGCCATTTGTACATGCGCACACCAATTAGTCAATTTCAATTATTGATTATTGTAGATTGACGCCTCCTATTATTACATTACATATGTTAGCAATATATAACCAAATATGCTCCGACTACAGAGCAAAAGGAAGACATCAAAACTCATGAAATTGCACAAAAAAAACACATTGCATGTGTTAATAAGAACCAAATATCCAGTCAGCCATAGTCTACACCCTGAAGTTATTTTTTTTTAAATTATGTTGATACTTCTTAACTTTTTTTATTTCCAATGCATCCGCTGCAGCGCCGTAGACAATTAAATACTATTGGGATTACAAAATTTCTTAGTTTTTTGCCATAGTCATTCCTAGCAACTGGTATATTTTATCAGTATGTTGTTTTCCGAAACAAATTTATTTTATTTTTTTGAAACTACTTTAAATCTATTGCGGAAAGTTTTCAGTTAATATCTTGTAGTATAAGATTGAACGAGCGTTTGCAAGGACTAAGATGCTTGCTGGAGACCAAGGAGGGGACTAATGGTCGCCATATTGATTCGCAAGCTACCAGTGCCATACCCCTGTCAGTGAGTGTGGCAAAGCACATGCAAGCCCGTCGGTATAAGTCAGCGTGTTTTAGCGAAAAAATTTAATTAAAAACCCGGCCCGTTCCAGCCTCCTTTTTTATTATCTATGTTTTTATGGGCATATTTCTTCCACAGTGCACCCAGTGAAAAGGTTAGCCCGCATTGGCTAAAACGCGTTTATTGTCTGTGTTGGCACTTTATGGGGGGGTTTCGTCGTCGAGGATATTACTGCTCCAGCTAATATTCATCAACTAGCTTCCATTTATTTCGCAAAATATCACTCCAGTTAATCCACTTATTCGTGCGTATACGTGTTTACGACCGGGCACTCGGGACAGTTTGTAAGCGCTTCTTCTTTTTAACGAGCGTTTATTTTTTGTACCCACCAAAAAAACTGGAAACTGCACGTACTGGTTATTATTAAATGAAAAATTTGACTGCTGGAATTAATATCGCTGGATGATATCGAGATCTCATTAAGCATTAAGGAGGTTTTAGCTGGTCTTAATTTAGCAGAGGCATGGAGCTTCTTTATGATAACTGCCAGGAAGTAAGCTTAGGTGGTACTTGGAGTACTGGAGTACTTGGGCATGCTATGCAAAATACTGTGTTGCATCACCTGGGTATCATCACGTTTCTGATCATGGACAATAACTCTATACTAAGTGGGTCCATAGCAGGTGTGATAGTGACAAGCAGAAATCTAGTTTATCACGTGTTGGCTCGTATTTACCAAATAACCACATTTATGTCCATAAAATATTCAACGTAGGTCTATACAGTACTTGTATTTTACAAGCATGTTTTCCAACTAGGCACATTGCATGAAATTCACATGTACTTGTTCATAACGGTTCCAAATTTCGTGTTGTGGATTTGTGTATTTACATGTAAGCTTAGCTAGAATGTTTTATTGATGTCAAGTGTTTGACTGATTCAGTTGAGCAAAACATGTTATGATTCCGTAGATGCACATGTTTTCCAACTAGACACGCCATTGCATGAAATTTCATAGGTACTTGTGCACGTGACATAACGGTGAACAGTTCAAAATTTTATATTGATGATGAGGGCATTTAGCTAGAATTTTTCATTAATGTCAGAAAGTGTTTGACTGATTCAGTGTTGTCAAATTAATTTGCCAAGAATGCATTAATTAGTTGTTTTTCGTTTTAAAAAATCTTGTTTTATATCTTGTACTACTGCTAAAGTAGCTCTAAAACACCAATGAATTGCCAGGCATGTGGCATTTAGTTTTGATTTCATCAGGCCTTGTCACCTTCTTCTAATTTGTGATGAAAATTCGGGAAAGTTTTTTTTTTTCAGAAAAAATGCACAAACGTGTTATGATACTGTAGATTTTAAATGTCATTAGCAGCACTAACTTCCTTCCAAGTGTTAATATTTAATTTATATCTCGAACACTCTGAAAAAAACTTGACTCCCTCATGAATAGGCCACTTTCCCAAATACTAAGTTACCTTTTACATGTAAAACAATGTGTTGACATGTTCTAAGCATCTGAATTCAAAGGTGCCTAAAATAGGTTATTGACAACAAAATAGATTTGTCACGATTGCATATGTACGATACGATGTCACAGCTTCTACTGGGCATGTTAAACATTTTTTAACATGTTAATAAATTACCTAATCATGGTGGATTTATTTTAGCATATAGTACTGTATAAATGAGTATCAACTTGTTGTGTCGTAACTGTTGAATGGTGATCAGTCATTCATTAAATTAACCTTTTTGGAGGATCATCACAATTCTGTCCATATACAATCCTATTCAATAACTCTAATGACGATATAAACATTTCTATTCAGGGTATTGCGAATTTAGGATGCATTTGCCAAAAACAGTGCTAGCAGTCACTCGCTGACATAAATTTCGCCTGCTGAAAAAGCTTGTGATATTTCAGATAAACGCCTTTTTTATTACATTCGCTTTCCCGATCCAATAAGACCGTAACAGGTTTTATCGATCTCGCAATAGTGGTAATTCTCTATGCATTCAGCTTCCAGTTGTAATTTCGAAAATTTATAGTTCACAATACCTGCGCCACTTGTGTTATTCACGATCGCATGTGGTAATTTCGCGAAACGTACTTATACTCGTTCCGTTGTTCTGCTCTTAAACATTTCGCTTCTTAATTGGCATAACAATATCAGGAAAATAAAATTCTAACACTGTTGCTTTTATCCCATTATTTCAAAGTCAGTTTTATGGGCTCGTTAAACTCCTTTTATCGCGCGCTTCAGTAGTATTGAAATTGACAAACAAGCGTGATGCTTTTGATTTTCAATAGTAGTGGGAAGAATGGATTTTCATTATTTTAAATATGTGGAACGGTTGCATGTGGTGTAAATATTTTAGTGCGTTTTTGCAAAATTATCGTAACAATTAAAAAGTATGTACATGGATGTTTTCACCAGAAATGACATTAAAACCACTTGCAAGCTGATCCAACCTGTTTTAAGCTAATTAAATGTGTAGAACTGTTGAATGCGCAGAACGTTCTATACGCCTGAGTTGTTTGCACATTACACTGTAGCTCTGCATCTTTAAATTGAAACTGATTCGCTAAAATGTATATATAGTCTGTGCAGTGCATACAGTAAGTCGGTGGTTATGAAAACTACCTTGGAAATTCGTTTTAAGTATTCATAAAACTGGCTATTTAAATATCACCTAAAACTTTTACAGAAATGCATAGTGCGTTATGAAGCTTAATTAACGCTTTTCCAAGAAAACGATAAACGTTATGGCATTTGAAAGGATTTTAGATTATTCTTAATACGAGCTCCTACATTATTTTGCACGCAACGTTAACGCACGTAAGCTTATACGAAAGTATAAAACGTTTATTCTACATGTTTTTCTTGATGCATTACCAGAATAAATCAAGGAAAGTGTACATAATGTATACATTTATTCCCAGTTATGCGACATTTAAAGTAGCTCATCAAGAATTTCCCCGAATTTGTCCATTCTGAGAATAATGCGACGACGTCCTATCTAAAATATACATTAAACCTAAATCTCAAATTTGCGGTATGTCACTTTGGTTGATTAGATTTGAAAACCTAGGAAAATGTTTCTCTTCCATGTGTCAACGTAAAGCTGTGCACCCATGTACTCATGCGTGTAAATTATTCTAATAAAGCACTCTGAAGTGTAGTGCATGATCGTGCAATGTGCTGCTGAAAGTTGGGGTCAAACATGCATTTTTTAATTGAAACTGAATTCCTTTGATAGAAAATTAATTGCAAAATAATATGATGAATGCCCCACAATGTCTAATCTTAGGTCGAGCGTGACGTTGTCGTTGACATTATCCTCGTGGCAGTCATGTCTCCCGCGTGTGTTCCGTCATCCCCTTTGACCCCCTCATGTTTCAGATGTCGACACAGTCTCTTATAATGTATAAATTAGCTAACGCCATTGTGTCTCTTGGATATTATGCGAGATCAGACCGTCATGCATGCATAGGTGAATGCATTAAGAGTTCTGCTGACGAAGTACGCTTTGAAGTTATGAATTAAGCATTTTCGTCTTGCGAAAGATAAAAGAAGCAGAAAAGCATTTATGAGGCTGACAAAAGCAGTTTGAAACAATGATTGCGTTGTCTTTTGGATAACCCATGGAAATCGATTAGCTGCTATGATCAGTTCTTGGATGCTTTAAATGAAGAATTCGGCATGAGCCAAAATGCATTTAGAGAGATATAGGGGATTTTCTCGACATTTTCATCTTTTTGGGGATTTAAGGATGTCAATCCTTTAAAAAATACATGTCGAGTACACTTTGACATATCAGTTAGTCGAGCGAAGAATTGTTTCATCAAATAGTTATGGAAATAAGAAAGTTCTGGTGCTACTATGGCCCATACTAGTAATTTGCGACATGTACAATGGATACTTAGTACAACCCAACAAAAGTTTAAAATTAACAAAAATGTAAGTCAACTTTTGCACATTTAATCAACATTTGTTTCAAAAGTGCGTTTTCATAACAAAAGTGACCGCTACTTTCGTGTTGCCCAAAACCAAAAGATGACTTGAGTTACAAAAGTTTATTTCGACGGCAAGTTATTTCGATGCAAATTTTCAATTATCGACCCTAGATGGCGTTGTTTCAAAATATCTCTTTAAAAGTTTTGGCGCACCATTTTCAAGCAAAAGTTTGCATTGCACGAAAAGTACATTTATTTTTCGTTTGAATATATTTTGTTGGGCAGCGTTAAGTGTCTAATAAACTTATTAAAATCTGCAGTTGCCTAAGCGTCGTTTTGACAGGAATAGTGCAATATTTATGTCAAAACTACGTTCTTTATTTTTTCTATATAAGTTTCAAGCTTAGTCATCGACTTACGTTTGCTGTTTCTGCCAGATTTGCCATTTTTCTGTCGTGTTCTTCTGATGTCCTGCAATGCCATTTTGTTGCAATGCCATTTTGTTGTTGCTTATGCATATTGACAGTGTCCATTTTGCCATCAAAATTTGTTGTTGTTGAAAGACGGTAATTTATTTAGCACACATGGAAATTGACTCAGATGGACAAAAAGTCATGAATAAACACTCTGAATAACCTGGTTCATTACGGTACCATTGAATCACCTATTTTATCACAGTATAGGATATGTTGGCCGGTCTGTTATCCAATAGTACAATTACTGCAAAATTACGTAACGGCACAGACAACACCCAAGCAGTTGTTGACAACGTCTGCTCATCACCATCAATTTGACTAATTTTGTGGGTTTTGGTTTGCAACAAAAAGCCTGACCTGCACAAAAAATGTTATCTAACTAGGCTAATGAACCCCGAAAAATAACCTGCATTCAAGCAAATTTACAGCAAACTTCATTCTGATTGGCTAATCGCGAGTCGAGCTTCGTATATAATGGTTGCTAATTTGGAAAATAAAATTATCAAGTCCACTGCAACTCTAAGGAAAGGCAGCAAGATTTTCTCTTGAAAATAGATCGATAGCAAAAATGAAACTCGAAAGTTCTCTGATTCTGATGTCGATGCTGGCTGTGATCGTCCAGGGAAAGGTAACCGGAAATCAAGACGATGGTAATGATGACAATGAAGACAGAATTATTGAGTGGTTTTTCCGTCCACGGCCTGCTCCAGCTACGGCGGCAACTTCATCTTCATCTGGTAGGCATATTGTGGCGATTTGGAACACATTGCTAGTGCATGTTTTATGTTCACACTGGTGACAACATGACCCAAACCATCCTATTAAAAATTCGCCATAAATCTCTTAGGCTTTTAGTATTAAATGCACTATCACAACACTCAAATCGCTGTTTAAAGGCACAGATACTCACATCGTCATTGGGGCGCTATCTTCGCGGTTTGCAGTTTAGCAGTGCTGTCACGCCTGCAAAGTAAACACATGCTGCTGATAACAGCAATAACATTGGAACATGTTTATTTTTGCACATGTCTCAGTGCATAATTTATGCATGCACAGCGATGAAGTCGTAAATTAGTAGTAAGCTTAGTTGCACGGCGGTGGCTTCCAAATACATTTATTTTGTCAAACTGACACAATTGTGCAATGTTTCTGAAGGATCTTCCTGCCCAGCTGATGCCACGTGCCCAATAGCTTCCAATCCAGCTCGATGCAGTGCTGACACCCAGTGCCGATCTGGTACTAAGTGCTGCAGGGCCAGCGACTCCCCAAGCTCCTGTTGCACGCCGTCTGCATCAACTTCCGCTACAACCGGAAGTACCGCAAGCGGCGCCACCACTGCTTCCACTGTTTCTGGTGGTAGCACGGGTACACCCGTTTCCACCGGAAGCACTGCAAGCGGGGCCACAACTGCCTCCACTGTTTCTGGTGCCAGCACGGATACATCCGTTTCCACCGGAAGTACTGCATCTACAGGATCTACAGGATCTACAGTTTCTACTGCATCTACAGGATCTACAGGATCTACAGTTTCTACTGCATCTACAGGATCTACAGTTTCTACTGCATCTACAGGATCTACAGTTTCTACTGCATCTACTGGATCAACTGCATCTACTGGGACTACCGCATCTACTGGAACTATTGTTTCCACAGCAACATCTGCATCTACTGGGACTACTGTTTCTTCTGCATCCACAGGAACTACTGCTTCTTCAGCAACTACTGTATCCACTGCTACACCTACAGCGGGTTAGTCTTAACCGGGGCTAAAGGTAGCTATACCAATTTCAGAAATATCTACTGAAAGTCAGTACATCTTATGCGTGTGAGTCATAGAGTTGAATAAAAGTGAACTTGCTTTGAAATGCCATCTGGGGTTACTTTATTTGTGGCGTGTTATTGCTCGAAACGAAGCGTGCCATTCATACAGAACGATGGGCCATGTCAGTGCAGGATGTTCAGAAGTGAAATCCAATTCAAATAGATAGTATCTCGCAAGAAAAAAAACCTATTAATATTGCAAGTTCTTTGACGTCCTCGGTTGAGCCATTGCCTCTCCAAGCAGCGGCATTGGAATGCGATGAAACGACCGAGGCTTTTATGGATACAGAGAATGCGCTTTACTGAAAACCGAGCAGGAAGATGTTCTTCTTAATGCTCTGCGATAATCTATAGATAAATGCTGAAAACCACGTTTTGTCCAATCAGAAATGCGGTTTTCTATTACTGATGATATTTCCTGGTAGTACACGAGGAAAGGAGACTGTTTGGAGCTTTTCAGTTTGAATAGAGAAGCCAGTAAACATCAATAAAAACATCGTTTTGTGCACATAAATGTGTATATTTTCGGTTTTGTGGATATTATACATGTATACAGGGCGAGGGAAATGTCTATGAACCTTTTAAAATACAGTGGACTCGATCCGCTTAATGGGATCACATTGGGCCCAGGCTATTTTGATAACAATAGCCGACTGATTCTAATAACCGAAAAGGCGATCGTTATTTAAGTTGAATTTTTGTGTAGATATGCATCACATAATTTGACTTTACAAAGCTATTTACAACTAAAAAATGACTTATAATGGTTTTCTTACAATTTTTCGGTATAAGTCCGTTAATGAAATTCTTATATTCATATATGTATTGTAATTGAAAATCAACCGATTCGTGCTGCACACCTAGTAAAATTCAATAGTGCTTCTGTCATCTCAGCACTTTTTGGTGTTTCTCAAGAAAGATGGACGTTTCATATCCGTCAACATCGAAATCATTTTCATCAGTTAGGGCTGTTTAACTCACAGAAAACCTGGCAAGTGCCAGATATAGTCATTAGGGCTGCTATTGGAATATTTTCGTCAATGAATATCGAAAATTTGGAAGAACATTCCTCGACATTTTCGATATTTGTTGCAGATGTAACGTCACCGTAGACATTTTTTCCAAAACTTCTTATTCCTCGTGTTTAAGAATCCTCCATGAGGGAAAATGATAACAATAAGTAAATTTTTGATTAGATTTCGATAACAATAAACGAATGATAAAATTATCCGCGATCACATTAAGCGGAGCCACTGTATCTCGAAAATGGCGAGATATGGCACATTGTGGTTACCTTTGACGTTTTATTCATGGATAATCGATTACCTTCCTAGCCGCGTATGATAAGCAACAAGTTTCAATTTGAAAGTTGTATGAGATCAAGCTATTAGACTGAAACCTATTAATTTTGGACCATAAAATATTTGTGAATTTATTTCCAATTTCTGATATAGCGGTGTTTTGTGAAGCAATCCTGTGGCCCTTAAGTACCAATTCTCAGAAAATTTTCTACCGTTCATATCAGTCATGAGTTATGCACATCATTAACAGAATTGGGCTGGAAACTGTGTGGTCACTTGGTCTTCATTGACGTGCTGCGACACCTTGCTATAGCTTCGCTGCAATATTTCTTAAACTATTCTGTTCTTAAGTTATATGGAGTCAATGCAGTAGTTATTGTTTTCTTTCGAGTATCTTACGTGGTATTTTTTTTCGACGAAAACGCTTTTGAAATCATGGGTTCTTCACGTACATTGAGAAAATTAGTGCGTTCTGCTGCGTTTCCATTTAATTGAGAATTTCTTGCATTGCGAATTACCCGGAACTAACATTAAACCGAGCATCTTAATTACAAGTAAAAACAATTGGGAGATGATGCAAATTGCGGCCTACTTTAATTGCCAATCGTCTATGGTAATGTTGCCTTCGAAAAACCAAAAAGTTAGCTTGTCTTCCCAAATTACAATTCAGGGATTTCTGATCCGTTTCAAATCTCACCACAATTGCAGCAATCTGATGGGTTCCTTTGCGGTTCTACATGTACACTTGCACGCTATAAATGGTTAATGGTGCATGAATTACTTGCAAACTGTTACGAACAAGTTCTGAAATTCGGATTAGACCTTATTGCCCTTCCTGCCAGGCAATAATTATCAGTAGATTCTCATTCTTGCAGTAAAAATCTTTGGATATTAATTTTCCTGAGGTTTGATTTCATTATATTCTAATTCAGTAGATCATTGAAAACGCTATTTCATGTAATATTAGTTTTCAGTTTGTTTTAAATACCAGGACAGAAATGAAAATTTCTAACTAACATTTTACCATCAACATGCAGTACATTATTCCACAGAAATACTTACCTTAAACGTCCCTTCTAAATTATTCGTTTTCCCCTTGTCAACTATGGCTGGCTTGTTTCTGTTGCTAGAGCATCAAAAATGCTGTATTCAATAACTATACATTCTATGCAGTTATCTAATTCTCCAACTGAGGTGTTTTGAAACGTTTGACATGAATGGTATGAATCCTTGGCTAAAAAGGTATTCATTTTTGGTTAAATGAGTAGGTGGATAGTTGTTACGAAATATTTCGGTTTATATTACAGAAACTGTTGACTAAGTTATTTTATAGCGACATTAACTTTTATCACTTTTTGAGTCCAATTTTGTTGCATTCTTCTGCTAACACATCTGCACGTTAACGGACTCATTTTACAACAGAGTTCATTAGCTATTGTTATATAACATGCAATTATATAAGCATAAGGCCAGCTTGTTTATTTCAAATTTTTTCAAAATAACAACCAATGTTGAGGGATATTCAGGCAAATTACAATTGCTACATTGATGGATGCTTTTGTAGGTCTACCATTCCAAGAATTTGTCACAATGTCTACATGTTCGAAACAGATGGTGGCACACACGAGGCATTATCCAATCATCTTAATGAACGCTCTTTGATGCACACATAACTTTACAATCCTCACGAGGTCATGTCCCAGGATTCGTGTTGTTCGCATTGAACGCTGGCACTTTTTTTCGCAAATATAAGGATGGGAGTTTTGGAGAGAAGTCAGTCCAGCTCACAATATCTGAACTAGCAGTAAAGCAAAGTAGTGAGAAGTACTTTCAGGTGAACTACCAGAAACCAACCATGAAACTCGAATGTTCATTAATCGTTGCTGTGGCTATGTTGACCCTTGTCACGGGAAAATCATCAGGACTTAACGAGGACACCGAAATCCAAAATGGCTTCGAAGACAGGATTATTGAGTGGTTCTTTCCCCCACCTCCTCCCCCACCAGCCACAACTAGCACAACAGCAACACCAGCAACACCAGCAACACCAGCAACAGAAGCAACAGCAGCAACAGAAGCAACAGCAGCAACAGAAGCAACAGCAGCAACAGAAGCAACAGCAGCAACAGAAGCAACACCAGCAACACCAGCAACACCAGCAACACCAGCAACAGAAGCAACAGCAGCAACAGAAGCAACAGCAGCAACAGAAGCAACAGCAGCAACAGAAGCAACAGCAGCAACAGAAGCAACACCAGCAACACCAGCAACACCAGCAACACCAGCAACAGAAGCAACAGCAGCAACAGAAGCAACAGCAGCAACAGAAGCA
>JAQGAF010004277.1:0-14826 GCA_034687865.1 Kryphioiulus occultus
TTCTTCGCAATATATGGCTCAAAAATTGTCATATATGGCGTTCAAGACACCATATATTGTCTTATACGTGTCCATACATGAGCACATATGACATTCAAGACACCATACATGGTTATATACATGTCCATACATGGCACATACAAGAGCATGTATGGCAAATATATAATCCCATACATGGCCATAGTCAACTTTTCCACCCGGGTATTGGTACATTTTTGATGTTCAAGGTTGTCGGGTCTTTACCACTGGAAAGTCTGGGAAGATGAGACTGTGGACTTCTCCCTTCTTTTATTATTTTAGGGTAAACAGGAAAACATAAAAAGATTAATTGCTACAACTTGGTCAGTTAACATTCTGGTCCACTATACAAGTAGGGTTGAATATTTGGAGAAGGGCATATTCTGTAGTTCATCCAACATTTTATTTCTCGTGGAGTCCTGTATTACTACGCTAAATATTACCCCTTATAATTTCTGGAACGCAACAAAAACTTTTTTCAAATATGACTGTTTCAAGGTTTCTCCGTTTAAGTTTTGGATGTGTTTTCATTTGACTGATTATTTGCAAAAAGTAATTTTGACATAGTCATTACGTCCCTCTCTTTGTTAGCTAACAAATGCCACGAGATATAATTAAAGTTTGCTTGCTGGCAAAGGTTGTATTCAAGTCTTGACATTGCATCGCAAAGAAAGCATATTTTTCTCCGCTTCAACTTCAGTTGTTATTAATTTGAGCACAACATATTAGTCAGAATGTTTGACCCTAGACTCTTTTGAACAACTTGTTTATATCGGTCAAAAATTCTTGCGAAATTTGATAACTATTGCACATGTTTCATTACCATTCCACCGGTTCGTTGTTTACATTTGCAATAAATAGCCTACGGTGTATTTTCAGTGTTTCTGATGAATTTTATTGGGGACGAAATCGATTGGACTGAAATTTTCAAGAATTCCTTTTTAAATTACATGATCATTCTGGACGTGGCTTCATTTGGCTACTTTACCCTTACTTGTTGTACAATCGGAAAAATGTACACCACTCTCAACCAGCAGTTGAAAGATCAGATAGCAAACAATAAAGTGGACATTGAACAATTTTGCAATGCATATCATCGCGTTACCGAATGGATGATTGTTGCAGACAATTCTTTAAAATACTACACTGGCAGTCTGATATTCTTTGACTTGATTGCCACTACTTCACTAGCGTACATGACCATTAAGGTTCCCGGGCTTACTAGTGGGGAGTATGACTCATTAGATAACCTCTACTGGATAATTGATGGACTTCTTATAATGGTGGTCATTTGTTACCTTGCTTCATCGGTAAATGCCAAGGTAGTCTTTTTATATCTGTATCATATCCGATATACCCAGTACTGGAACGTTCTTTGCCTGGTTTATGAGAATATACAGGATTTTGATTTGATGCAGGCACATTCGGCCCTTGACACTCTCTGTAAAGTTCCAGCATGGCAGTTGTCATTGCCATCACAGAATCAGGTGAACAGATCACCCTAAATAACCATGTTCTTTTGTTCAGCATGCCGTTAAGCTCTGAAACGTGTTGAATTGCATGCCCAAATCATTGAAAAATTAATTTTATGAAATATTTCTGCAAAGGCGTTGTCCATGCAGGTCCATCTGAGTACATCAACACTGGGGTTTTCTCTGTTTGGGTTTCGCATAATCACAAAGGCGTTCCTTCCAACTGTAAGTATGAAGATTCCAACTGAACATGTCCCTGTGGTTGAGATCTGACATACTTGTAATGGATTGTTTCAGATAATCAGTGGATTTGCCTCGTATCTGTTTCTTCTGGTTCAATTTCAACAGCCGAATTCTTGTGGTTGCTGTGGTGTGGCAAATGACTCTCGTCTGGCATAAGCACGGAAATCATGGAGTCTTTTTTTTCATTTACAGCAGGATTACAGTAATTTATGCACTCATTGCACTCCATGATAGTCATGACATCCACGATACCTTTGCGACAAATATAATGAATGAAAGGTATTTAGTATTCGGGCATCTTTATCCAGTAATGGACATATTACACGATCAAATGGACCAACAAAAAAGCAACCTTCACATAAGACACATTTTCAGAAATATATATTTACTCTGATATCTCTCTAATGTTGTCAACATAGGCGTTGCTCATCCATTACGTTTTTGCAGATAAATAAAAATCCATTTACTTAAGATATTGGCACTACTGATGAACTACCTGTAGCACTCTCCGAAATGACATTAGCACACTGAAGAAATAAATATGAGAAAAAAACATTAGTAGGCAGCCTCCAGCATTTTAATTCATAAATTGAACTAGCCCTCAAGAACTTCAGACATGATTGCAAACAGGAGAAATGTTTTTTCGGCTCATCACCAGCGATTTCAAAGAGGGTCAATGTCGACACGTTCGGCAGATTTGAAGACGTTGTGGCAGCCATATTTACTGTTGATGAAGGTTCTTGGGCTGGTGGATTTCTGTGGCAAGACCACAAAATGCGGCAGCTATCTGTGGCTCTTGTACTCTCTTGGTTCCCTAATATTTCTTTGGTCAAGAGTACTGTTCCGCTTTTGGCGTTGCACAAGAGAACTCCATGATTTGGATTCTGCAGTTTTTTGCATGGCCAATAGCTTCTGGATCGTTTCAGTCACAATTTCAAAGACCACTTTCTTTGTCTCCGATTATCACAAGAGTGGTTTGCGCCAGTTTTTCGGCTTATGGTCGTCTGTGGCATTGCCATATAAATATGCCGATAGTGTTCAGATGAGTCTGAAGCGATATGCATATATTGCGCTACTAGTTGCCATTGCCATGATTTTTCTAAGAAATTCAGGTAAGTAGTTTTTGTGTGTTTTTTGCGGTTTGACAACCTGCTACGCGTGCTTCGAGGTCCATGTTATTTAACATTTTCAAAATTGTCATTCTTTTTGTTGATTTGATCGATTTTAATAATCGAAAAAAATTAAAATATAGTAAATAAGCTTCTATTGAGGTTGGCTATATTTCAGGGTTCTCCCAAAACTGAAACACCTGGAATTGTCAGGGAAAAGTGGTTTATTTTTAAATCAGGGAAATTTACATATCATTGTGACGTTATCCTTCACATAGCTAGTTATTAGTTACCACAAAAGTCAGCCATGCATCTGTGAAATCGGGAATTCATCCGTTGACTCATTTTAAAGCAATTAATCTTAATGTGCTGTTTCCTTATGAACATTTTTGTTATTAAAGACATCTCCGAATTATGTGCGCATGTTGGTGCATTTTTCGATGGTCAAGGTGATAGTATTTTAAGCACTGGAAAGTCAGGGAAGATGTGACTGTGAGCTACTCCTAACGGCTCTTACATGTAAGCTGGCAGTGATTGTCTGCTGTTAGGGCAGCTATATAAATAAATTTAAGTTTTTAGTTTAGTTTAATTTAGGATAAACTCTGGAAAACATAAAAAAATGAATTGCGACAGCTTTGTCAGGTGTCTTTCTTGTCCACTATACAAGTATGTTGAATATCCAACTTGTGGAGACCTGTGTTACTACGACGCTAAATATTACCCCCTTTATAATTTCTGTAGCGAAGCAAAAACTTGTTTCAAATATGACTTTTAAGGTTTCTCCAGTTAAGTTTTGAATGTGTTTTCATTTCACAAGTTTGGGATGTGATATAATTTTACTGATTATCTGCTAGGTTATTTTGACATAGTCATTACGTCCCTCTCTTTGTTAACCAACAAATGCCACGATACATGTGTATTACTGAAGTTTAATTGCTTGCAATAGTTCTATTCAGGACATAATTCACCGCTTCAACTTTAGTTGTTGGTAATTTGACCACAATATATTAGACAGATTGTAGGATATTAGACTCTTGTGAATGTCTTGTTTATTTCGGACACAAATTCTTGCGATATTTGATAACCATTCTACCAGTTCGTTGTTTACATTTGCAATAAATAGCATACGATGTATTTTCAGTATATCTGATGCAATTTATTGGTGTCAAATTCGATTGGTCTGACATTTTCAAGAATTCCAATATAATTTACATGATCATTCTGGACGTGGCTTCAGCTGGCTACTTTGCCCTTACTTGTTATAGTATACAGTCGGAAAAATGTACACCACTCTCAACCAGCAGTTGGAAGCTCAGATAGCAAGCAATGAAATGGACATTGAACAGTTTTGCAATGCATTACCGAATGGTTGATTGCTGCAGACAATTGTTTAAAATTCTACACTGGCAGTCTGATATTCTTACACCTGATTGCCACTGCTTCACAAGTGTACATGGCCATTAAGCTCCCAGAGCAGGGTGTATAACTCAATCAATAACCTCTACTGGATATTTGATGGACTTCTTTTAATGGTGGCCATTTGTTACATTGCTTCAACAGTAAATGCCAAGGTAAAGTCTTTTGATACATGTACATGTAACATCCTATATGCCCAGTACCGTAACGTTGTTTGTCTGGTTTATGAGAATATACAGGATTTTGATTTGGTGTAGGCACATTCGGCCCTTGCTACTCTCTGTAAAATCCCAGTATGGCAGCTGTCGTTGCCATTGCAAAATCAGGTGAGCAAGTCACCTAAAATAACCATGTTCTCTTATTCAGCATGCCTTTTTGCTCTGAAACGTGTTGAAATGCATGACCGAATTACTGAGAAATTAATTTTGTGAAAAATTTCTACAAAGGCGTTGTCCATGCAGGTCCATCTGAGTACATCAACGCTGGGGTTTTCTCTGTTTGGGTTTCGCATAATCACAAAGGGGTTTCTTCCAACTGTAAGTATGAAGATTCCAACAGAACAGTCTCTGTAGTTGAGATCTGACATACTTGTAATGGATTCTTTCAGTTAATCAGTGGATTTGCCTCGTATCTGTTTCTTCTGGTTCAATTTCAACAACCGAATTCTTGCGGTTGCTGTGGTCTGGTAAACGACACTCGTCTTGCATAAGCAGGGAAATCATGGAGTAGCTTTTTCTCATTTACAGCAGGGTTTGTGTGTATGAAACTTATTGAATGGATGTGCTGAATGAGATAGATCAGTTTGAAGTTCTGTTTTCCAGACATGCTCATTCTCTTTCCTGCTTACACATTTATTTACTGTTGATATTTTGAATGAGCAGTGAAGCACACAGGTAATGACAAAGAGCTTTCGCACGATTATCTTAATCGTCATCTCTAATTAGTCACTTCAGATTTGAGTTATGTAAAAAAATAATCCCGGTATATAGGACTAATTCTTTATGTTGTCATTAAAGTTGTCCATTATTAGCAGTATTTTTAATACACAGAAAAGCACATTGTTCATGGTTAACAATATTTATAAAAATGAACGAAGGTTTATATCCCAGATTACCGTGTATGAAATGCTTACGTTTTGAAGAAAAAAAAGCCCAGAAACATTGCACAACTTATTTCTATCTTAATGCCATTAAATTATTATCAAAGCATACCAGTGCTAAGCTGTCTTTTGTTAACAAGTTCTGTGGCCAGGGTTTTTAAAAACTAATTCCTATTGTACAAAGTTGTTTTCCGATAGTTTTTAGCCAAAACGTTTGTCTTGATATTCAAATTGGCTAATAAGCTGTAGCCATTATTTTGCATTTGCATTTGTGATGTAACTGACTGTTAAGAACACATGATGACTTGAAATGGCTCCACCTTATACATGTACATGTATATAACCATGTGTAGACGGATGCTCCAATTAAGGTTTCCAGAAAGATAATGGGACACATAATCAATTGTTTGCAGCATTAGTCTGAAAATTGCCTTTTCCACCACTTTGTGATGTGATCTAACAGGTAAGAATACACGCCGGTCATTACTTGTCGGATCCCTGGAAATGCAATTATGGAAATTAATATTTCCATAATTGTTTTCGAACTTTCTCAATGTGCTACTGGCGAGCGTACATGGACAACACCCTAGTTACCTTGTTTACAGTGGTGCTGCTAAGCTCTTAGATGGGTATTGATCGATGCATGGATGATGGATTTATGCATTGCATCCTTTAATTCTGGACTTCTACCATGGCTGGACAGAGAATTGTCCCGGGAACACCAGTTCAGTTGAAAAGTTTATGGTCCCTTTGGTCTCCAATGCTTATGGTGTTGAGAGTTGTTGGTGCCTACCACTGTCCGGGACAGGTACCGGAGGCTGAAAGGCAGTCGAAAAGTTGGTTTCGGATGATAAACTGGCGGACATATTCCCTCTTCTGGATCGGGATTTCTGGGACCTTCTACGTGTGGCGAGTGATCTACTTGACACACAGGGTGGGGACCTTCTTTGGGGTCGATACGGTGCATTCTTTTATCCGATTGTATGGTAGGGTCGCGTGGACCCTCAACACAGGCTTGATCAGCATCGTCATGTATGTTGCATCGGCCAGGAAGTCTGGATTCACCAGACTGTACGAGTTGTGGGGTGAGCTGAGGTTTTTTGATTCTGAGACCAAGAACATCGAAAGATTTGTGAGACGTTGGACGAAGGTCTTGGTGGTAATCTACTTCCCAACGGTGATATTGGAAATCGTTGGTAAGTTGTTGTGTCACTCATCTGAATGTGCCCCACGCATACCATATTGGATTTCCAACACTGGCTGTTACTGAGTTTTTGTTAAATACTTGCCACATTGTTGGGGCATTCACGATATTGTCTCAGTTTTATACCGTAGCAGTTCATCAGTTGATATTCAGGGTGTTTATAAAGGTTGTTTCCAACTGTAAAAATGCATAACTGGAATTCTAACTGAAATACAGGAACATGCTTTGGTTCATATGATACACCAACACATGAAGTTTTTTTTGGGCATAGTCCACTTTGACATGTGCGCCTCTGGTGGCAGGTACGCCATTTAATCGGAATTTAAACCCTATCCGTTGAACTAGATAGCAGTTTCCCATCAACAACTCAATGGCATTGTTCATTCTGGTCATTAAGTCATGGATACCCCCACTCAAAAACAATTCCAGGGATGTAATGCCAGGGAAAGTTTGAATCCATGACATCTTTCATAACCTAGGCCCATTGTGTGGTGCGCTGAGTTAATCCATACCTGGCATAACACCCCTAGACAGTTTCTTGGGGTATGTCAGAGATAAGGTGTTCACCAATACTATTGCCCTAATGCTGTCTAGTTCAACGAAGTTGGTTGAAAGTACGAAAAACTGCCATACCTGCCACTAGAGGCGTACATGTCAAAATGGTCTAATCCCAAAAAAGGTTTATGAGCTGTTATATCACTTGAACCAAAGAATGTTCCTGAATTTCAATTAGAATTCCTGTTATGAATTTTTAAAATTGTAACCTATCCCAAAGGTACTCCCGAATACGAGTGCAAATGGCAAAAAAGCTGAAGAATTTAGCGACATTTTTGTTTTTCCATAAAAAAAATCAAGTTGGGTTTTTTTTCATCATGAATTCTATGCAAATGTCACTATCTGTTTCACTGTTTTTTTTCGTACTGATCATGAAAATACACCCCGCAATTAGCGAAAATAACGGATAAATTTAGCAACATTTTTGTTATTCCACAAAAATAAGGGGCTGCAACTTTGGTTTTCTTCAGGAAATTTCAGTAAATTTTGACTGCATATTTGTTTATTCTACAACTATTGATGATGGATCCAGTATTCGAATTCTTGATGTTTTCTTGCCTCGGTTTTAGCGGACCTTGTGGAGACCAGAATGTTCTTCGAAGATGTCGAGTTTTTGCCAACGATTGTTCCGTTTGTCTTTGGTTTCATCGTGGAGGGCGCCACCATGTTTTTCCTAATTTTGCTGTTCGCCATTATCGGGCGACTGTTTTCGGAACTGAACCACAGGGTCGCAACCCAGTTCCAGAAAAATGGCGGCATGCCCAGCCTGGACAATTTCGTTCACAACTACTACGTAATCGCATCCATGGTTCGCCACATGGATGACTTGTTTAGCCTGTATCTAGGGTCCTACCTGATGTACTGCATCATTTGGTTAGTATTTGATGTCTACTACTGTTTCGCTTTTGGGTCCTTCCTTTCGGCCCTTGTTTTCGCTTGGTTTTGGTGCGTTGTCAGCATTTCATACATTGCGACATTGATCTGGATGTGTGCAGACATTCCTCTGAAGGTCAGTCAGGTCTTGTTTGATTGGGATTGCTTTTGCCAGTATTACCTGTCTGTATATATTGTTTTGTCTGTTTCATTCCCTTGCAGGCAGATGAACTGCATCTGATAATTCATGCTTTGCCATTAAGTCAATTTTCTCCACAACAACGGTCAAAGGTACAGCGGTCAAAAACTTCGAAAATATTTAACTTTCTGCCAATGGTCTCTGCTTTCTGAGGGGTGCCGTTGTTATTCACACCTTGCTTTTCACCAGATATTGTCACTACAACAATTTATTGGCAACACAACAGTGAGCTTCACATTATTCAAAATGCATCCTGTAACTAGAAGTCTGTTTACTTCTGTAAGTAGTCACGTTTGTATAGCTTCTCTGTCATTTAGTATCAGCTAGTTACATGTAGTTAATATTAAATTAGGAACGCAAGCTTCATATAGGCAATTGTTCTAAATATATATTTAGGACAAATTTCAAGAGTGGCGCTATCGACGAAGAAGTTGTTGGAAAGTTTTAAGATTTTCACTTAAGCACGATTTAAAAAATTGTGCTGATTCTGCCTTTGTCTATTCCAGATTGTTGGGTTCTGCTTAACGTACTTGTTTATATTAATCCAGCTGAAATCGAAATAAGATAAGTAAAGATGTCCTTTGCGAATTAGTATATGTTTTGCAAGTCACATCTTCTGAATAAGACCAATGAGTTTTAATTTTCATTGTTATCTTATGCAAATAATGCCACGGCAGGTTCAAGTAAGAAAGGTGTAAGTGCATGTATGCACTGAATAGGATATGTAGGCCTACATTAATTCTTTGTAAAATGTTTGCTGTTGCATTGTTTCGTTGGTCAAAATAATGTAGGTTCATGTATTTACAAAAAAAGTTATATTATGCACATTGTTATATAAATCCATATTCATCTTAATTTTAAAAAGAATTCTTATCAAACTTTTATTGCTACGTGTAGACGGATGCTTCAATTTCGGTTTCCAGAAAGGTGCTGGGTCTCAACACCAATAGTTTGCATCATTTCGCAGTTAAATTGACTTTCCATCACTTTTTTTATTTGATCTTATGTCTGATAAGTAAAAGCAAACGAAGTCATTGCTGGACGTATATCAGAAATGCATTAATTCGCATAATTGGTTTTCGAACTTTTTCAGTAGGGTACTGGTGAGCTGCACATGGGCAACACCCTAGTTACCTTGTTTACAATGGCGCAGCTTGGTCTTAGAAAGGTATGGATCGATGCATGGAACCTTGCGTTGCAGCCTGAAAATTCTGTAATACTACCATGGCTGGGCAGAAAATTGTCCCTGCTTCTGGCACCATGGGAACACTAGTTCAGTTGAAAAGTTTATGGTCCCTTTGGTCCCCAATGCTTTTTGTGTTGAAAGTTGTTGGTGCCTACCACTGTCCGGGACAGGTACCAGAGGCTGAAAGACAGTCGAAAAGTTGGTTTCGGACGATAAACTGGCGGACATATTCCCTCTGCTGGATTGGGGTTTCAGGGGCCTGTTACGTATGGCGAGTGATCTACTTGACCCACAGGGCGGGGAGCTTCTTTGGGGTCGACACAGTGCATTCTTTGATCCGGGTGTATGGTAGGGTGACGTGGACCCTCAACATTGGCCTCATCAGCATCGTCATGCATATTGCATCGTCCAAGAAGTCTGGATTCACCAGATTGTACGAATTGTGGGGCGAGCTGAGGTTTTTCGATTCTGAGGCCAAGAACATGGAAAGTTTTGTGCACCGTTGGACGAAGGTCTTGTTGGCAATCTACATTCCATCAGTGACGTTGGAAATTGTTGGTAAGTTGTATTGTCACTCATCTCAATGTGTCCACCGCTGCTGTCACAGATCACCATGCTGGAATATGTGGTGTTCCTACACATATTCCAGCACGGTCCATCATATAGTTTCACAGGATTTGTAGAAACCAACATGCTGGTTTATTATGGTACCTTAGTACCAAAACACAACATTACCAGCAATAGTGGAACCACCATACTCCTACATGGTTTTATGATGGTGAGTGACTGTACCCTACTGTCGCTCAATGCTGGTTCCAACATGTTGGAAAATATTGGTTTATGTAATGAATGTTGGTTTACGTGTGGGAAATTGATGGTATCAGCAAACGATATGATGTTTTATAGGTTGTGATGTAAAGCTGGAATTAGCTGGTATGCGTATAAATTGCTTAAAATTGTATATTTTTTCTCAATCAGCTGTGTTGTTGCGATGAAATTAACCTTTGAAATACGTTTCAATTTCAAATTTCGAATTTTTTTTTCGCATACCAGCTTTTGCAACTACACTCCTCAACTGATTTTTCGTGCATTTTGTTAAAAATATTTTTAGAAATGTTAATAGCGACCTTTCAAAAAATGCTCACTAATGTTGGATTTTAGTTAATTTTTAATAAATTTCCAAAAAGATCAATTTAAAAAAAATGTATTTAACATGATGTTGATAAGAACCATTATCAACATCATACAATTGAATTAACTACATTTTTTTAATTGATCTTTTTGGAAATAATTCTGGTTTCGGTATATGCCCTGCTCGAAATTGTCATGAACAGTACTTTCAATGATGGAATTTAGTTCCATTCTGCTTCTTCATGATTAAGTTAATGCTGAGTTATGTAAAGTATAATTTGGAAATGGGTAGAGGAATGATGGAGTAAGTTGTATTACAACTTAATTATCGATAAATGGGACTATCGTTTTCAGTTTTGTAGTTCTGATCATGAAAGTACACCCGAATACAATTGCAAATTGCAGAAAACCTGATGAGACTTAGTCTTCAAATTATGGTTGGTTTTCTCACCTTGGGTTTAGTTGACATTGTGGAGACCAAGATGTTCGAAGACGGCAGTTTATTGTCAACGATTATTCCGTTTGTCTTTGGCTTCATCGTGGAGGGTGCCACCATGTTTTTCCTCATTTTGCTGTTCGTCATTATCGGACGACTGTTTTCGGAACTGAACCACAGGGTCTCAACCCAGTTCCAGAAAAATGGAGGCTTGCCAAGCCTGGACAATTTCGTGCACAACTACTACGTGATCGCATCCATGGTTCGCCACATGGATGACTTGTTCAGCCTGTATCTAGGGTCCTACCTGATGTACGTCATCATATGGGTAGTATTTGAGGTCTACTATTGTTTCGTTTTTGTGCCCTTACTTTCGGCCATGCTTTTCTCTTGGTTTTGGTGCTTTGTCAGCATTTCTTACAGCACGACATTGCTCTGGACGTGCGCCGACATTCCTCTGAAGGTCAGCCAGGACTCGTTTAGTTTTCATTCCTTTTTTCCACTTTTTCCAAACTCTTACTTTCTCGCCTTAATTCCCTTGCAGGCGGATGAACTTCATCTGATAATTCATGCTTTGCCTTTAAGCCAGTTTTCTCCAAAGCAACGGTCCAAGGTGAAATGGCCCGTTGGCTTCAAATCTACAGAAATATTTTAGTCTCTGTCAATTATCTCTGCTAAATATGGGATGCCATTGTTATTCATTACATACTTTCCAATAGATATTGTCGCTACAGCAATTTATTGGCAACACAACAGTGAGTTTCACACTATTCAAAATGCATCCGGTAACTAGAAGTCTGTTTACATCTGTAAGTAGACACATTTGTTTTGCGCCTCTGTCTTTTAGTACTTGAATGTAGTTAGGTAACATAACCTTAGGCACGCAAGCTTCATCGAGACAATTGGTGTAAACATTTACATATTTAGGGCTTTTTTACTTTTAAGGTTTTCATTTTATGCACGATTTAAAAATTGTGCTAACCCTGTCTTTGTCTATTCCAGATTGTTGGGTTCTGCTTGACGTACTTATTTATTTTAATCCAGTTGAAAGAGAAATAAGAGAAATGCATATGTACTTAATGTTCTGCAAGTCACACCTAAATTCGAACAATAAGTTTTGATTTTCGTTGTGATCTTATGCCAATAATGCCACAGCAGGTTAAAGCAAGTCATTAACAGTGGAAATTTGTGCTCTTGTATTGCTTCATTGGTCAATATGCTGTAGATATACAGTATGTATTTTAAAAAAATGCATTATACACATAGTTATACATGTATCCACATGAAAATCCATATTCATCTGAAGTAAATGTTAAAAAGATGTATTAGACTTTTATTGACAATTTTTTAACAATAGTTTTTGTGTCTTATGGGATAGGGCATTATGTAACAGGTTCTTTGAACACATTCTTTCTAATCTTGAAAACTTGAATATTTACGGGAATATTCCAATATTTTGAATGGATGGTACACATTCTTTATTCAACAAAAATTCAGCATTAAGTAGTAGGTTAAAATTGAGTTTCAGAAAGATTCAGACATGCTTTCTTTGAAAATTGAGAAATTAGCCAATACAGACTTTCAGAAATCAGTTTATTCAGGAAAAATATTTTGCACTTAAACATTTAACTTATTAACCTAGTTTCGCCTCTTCAATTAACTGACACGATGTCCATGTTACCATGGAAAATGACAGACCATCACAAGCTCCCTTCTTTGATGTAATTGATTTTGTCAGCACTATCTCGTTAAATTAATAAATGCTCTTTCAAGAATTATTTTAACCTATAATTGCATCAATGCACTTTCATTAGTTTTATGGCAGTGAGGGTGCGGACCAGCAGGATATTTGTTTAGAGTTGATAACTTACCACCCTGCAAAATCTATATTTTGAAGAGCAAATTGACTCGTCCTGGTTTCATAATGCTAATGCATGCATCAAAATTCGCGTTCATTGCATCAAATGCTTGTAACCAGCATACAGTATTTCATTCTGCGAAAGCTTCAATCAATAACTGATACCAAGTCACTAATTCTGCATAAAGAAAGCATAAGGCATGCCAGCAAGACAGAAATCTTCATTGAAGCTTGACTTGCATCCTAAACATTCGACAGCACCAGTCCAGTTGCAATGCCTTGACCATCTGTTATCCCCAATGTTGATGCTACTCAAGGCCATTGGTGCATACCACTGCCCCAAAGTCAGCACAGAGCCTACATGTACATGTACACCTCAAACATCTGTTGGGAGATGGAAAAATTGGAGAATGAATTGGAAACTCTTCTCCTTATTCTGGATTTGTATTTCTGGGTTTTTCTATGCTTGGAGGGTAGTCAACCTATATCTGCTTCTGCCCAATGCCCCTGACACATTTGGCGATATACATCGTTTGTCCAAATTGCTATCGTGTGTGCTTTGGACAGTTGAAATGGAGGTCTTCAGCTTCACAATGTTCTTGGCCTCGACCAACACCTCAGGCTTTGCAAAAATATATGAGTTGTGGAAGGCGATGAGGCTCTATGGCCCTGAAGCCAGAGACGTGGAAGGATTTGTGAAACGTTGGGTGTGGATTGCACTGTGTGCGTTTTTCGTGCTGGTGGTTTCCCAAATTGCAGGTAAGAGAATATAACATTTTGTTATGGACATTAGAGGAAATTCCAAGGATTGATCAGTGGAATTCCGATATTTTGATGCAGCAATTTTCCTGCTTTTTAGTTGGTCCTGTGGACGCCACGATGGGGATGTCCAGTTTTTTTCCAGCATTCGTTCCTTTTGTTTTGGGCACTCTCGTTGAAGGAGGCATTGTTTTTTTCTTGCTCCTACTCATGATGATTATTGGCAAGTTATTCTCGGTCTTAAATGCCCGCATAACCTGCCAGTTTGAGAAAACTGGTGGAATACAAAGCTTGGACAATTTCCTACACAACTACTACTCGATTGTGGCTTTGGTATACACCATTAGCACCATGTTCAGTTTTTCCTTGGGATTGTACATAGCATTTCGAGTTGTTTCTCAGGTTTTCAAAACGTACACCATCGTCAGTGCTGGTGGTGTTGCATTCTACTCTTACACCACAGTCTACTGGTACTTCGTCAGCTCCTTGTACTCTTTGTCACTACTTTGGATTGGTGCAGAAATCCCTTTGAAGGTGGGTTGTGTGATTTAAAAAAAATTGTGATGGTTTTTGTAATGACCTTGTAATCTGATTTTATGTAACCAAAGGCTACTGAGCTTCACTTTATTATCCATGCGTTGCCACTGGAGCAGTTTCCTTTGTTTCTGCAAAATAAGGTTAGAATCCTAATTTTAAAATTGGTTCTGTGTTTTTCCTATTTTAACCCGTATACGGATAACTGCTTTCTTTGCTAACAGATATTGTCACTGCAGCACTTTATGGGCAACACTACAGTGAGTTTAACCTTGTTTAAAATGTATCCAATCACAAGAGGCTTGTTCTCATCGGTGAGCTATTAATTCGAACGTTGTGATGCACTGTAAAACAACATTATTTGTTTGATTGTTTATCCTTGTGTTTCATTGGAGAAACGCACATGCACCTTCAGTTCTATTGGAACAATCGTACTTAGCATGTATTCCTCTTTAGCATAATTCATATTGTTAACCGTTCAGGTATTATCAATTTTCTGATGGTTATTTCTTTTCAGATAGTTGGATTCTGTTTAACATATGTGTTTATTTTAATTCAGTTTCCATCAAATTGAGTTGATTTTTCTCATTTTTGTATAACCTGGTATTTATTAAATTCACATATACCGTATTTCTACGATTAATTCATATACATGTGCATGTATACAGGGTGGACCAGATATCTGGGCCTCTCAAAATAACGTTCAATCCGCTGGTGCTAGGATAAGTGTGCTT
>JAQGAF010004278.1:0-14825 GCA_034687865.1 Kryphioiulus occultus
CATCAAATTTCCCTGACAAACCCATCAAATTTCCCTGACTTTCCCAGACAAACCCATCAAATTTCCCTGACTTTCCCAGACAAACCCATCAAATTTCCCAGACAAACCCATCAAACTTCCCAGACAAACCCATCAAATTTCCCAGACAAACCCATCAAATTTCCCTGACAAACCCATCAAATTTCCCTGACTTTCCCAGACAAACCCATCAAATTTCCCTGACTTTCCCTGACAAACCCATCAAATTTCCCTGACTTAGCAATTTCTTATACAGAACTGCTTGTCACTTCTTGATTTTTGCGTTAACCAATGACTACCGGTAGCTAAGCAAAACGAATTTCTAAGACGTTTTCAAAATAAAGAAATTTTCCTTGAATTTTCCATGCAATTCCAATTTCCTTGGCAAACCCAGGTTTTCCAGGTATGGGTGAACACAATGCAATGGTGAAATGTGTGAGGTAGTTAAAGGATTAAATTTCTCAGTTGAAGCTGATTATTCAACATTCATCTAAAATCTCCCAGATTAAGTTTGAAACCAATTACTATTTTCAGATTGTTTTGAATTAGTATTGAATCTGAAAGGTAACAATGTCAAACAATTCCACTATACAAAATATACTGTGCATGCAGTATATGTATAAAAGTGTTATTACTGATAAAGTTAGCAAAACCGTCTCTTACAAACCATAAAGTACCCTGAACCTGTAAATTCTTGTGATAATTTCGAAGAAAATCTTTAGGATGTTTTCCGGAATCCTGTGTTTTAACAATGTCAGCTTCATCTGAGAAATTTAATCCATTAACTATCCTCACATATTACAGTAACTCCACGAGTTTCTTAAATTATCTCAAATATCTTAAATCAAGGCTAATCGTCGCGTCGTCAGCTTAATTATTTCTTAGGAATTGCTTTGGTTTATTACTGCTAATTGCTGATGTTTTTCGTCGTAATTACCAAATGTGAATACAACCCTGAAGACTAAACGCATTGTTTCGTTACAATATAATTTCAGGGTATTTCATGGTCGGATGGCGTCAAATGGGAAAACCAAGTGAACAACTGAAGTTTATTGCAGAGTCATTGGATATTCACTTCACTGAATAATGATCAAAACCAAATTCTGATCACGACTTTTGCTTTTCGAACATTTGTTTACTTTTACAATAAATCTGAATAAAACTAAACTGTTTTCTAAATGAATAATTAAATCACTACACCAAAATACTAAGTCTTCGCTATTGTCTTCAATCAAATGTACAGTGTTGTACAATAATTTGAAAATAAATTGAAGAGCTTTCTGACATTTTCACGTGTATTAATGAAGTCAAATTTCGTTGCCTGATTACCCAAAGCTTTGTTACAATCGTTAATAAAATTATAATAATAATAAACAACTATTATCAAAAATATTAGATAAATTGTCATTGCTAATAACCAATAAATAACCAATAATAAAAGAATTTAGTTGCAATGTCTACAATTATGAGCTTTGCATATGTTTTCAACCATTCAAGTGGTAAAGAAATTTTAACATAAAACCGTTTACCAGTTGAGAATAACCAGTTGAGAATTTGTAATTACAACCATCCTTGACAAAGTTTATAAATTGGCATTGCTACTAACCAACATGAATAGGCGTCCATGTTATTTATTAGCAATCATCCAATGTAGTTCTTTCGAAGATCACAAATAATAACATAATCTATTACTATTAAACTGTCGTTCAGAAATAATAATTACGGGAATATTGAAGAAGTTTTTTTGGAAGAATTTCTTACCCATCGAGGGTTTTGGGACATTTAATACAACGTATTTTATAAAATGGTTTATGATGAAGGAATGAACATCCTCATTTCTGTAAAAAAAATAGCGATAATTGGCGATAATTTCTCAAAAACGTTCCAAAAAACACGGTTACATATTGTCATATACTAGATGTTTTTCCTTAACATATTTCCTTGAAGTCAATACATAACGAAGCCTATATTAATGGTCCTGTAAAAACAGACCACCGTGTATAATGGAATGTAGTGGAATTTTTTCAAGGTTTGTTTAGAGATATATTTTTCAAAAACTAATTTACCCATGATGGTTTTAGATAAAAAGGTTTTGCTAATAGAAATAACGGAATAGTATTGGTGAAACGTCTTGGGCAAAACTGGCATACATAATGGATTTGAAGTGCATTTTCCATAAAATGCCTTTTTAAAAATGTTAAATTTGTTAAAACCAATAAATTAATGTAAATTTTTGAAAATTTAATTATCAGATTTTAGTAAACTTTTCTTGATAACTTTTAATATTAAATATTGGATATTAGCCAACCTTTTTATACAAAGCGTGTTAGTAGTTATAATAATTATGGGAACGATATCTCATAGCCATTGTCTTAGTCATGTACCACTTCCCTTCTCACGATTAAATTGCTAATTATTACAGTTTAATGATATCGGGTGACAGAAAGCAATTCACAAAATGCTTATCTACTATATCTTAAAGACGGTTATTATAATTGTTATTCAATTCAAAGACATGCTGCGATTTGCATTTGTATGTCATGTGTTGCTATAGTTTGATAACGAAATGCCCACAAGTCAATATCATGTTTGACTAACTTCAAGTCGCAAGTGTTAGTGGCCACTAACAATGTAAATAAACTAAACAACGTTTCCTCATGCGATAATTCTTTCAAAAAAAAGTGTAATTTTAATAAATTAACATTTTCCCAGACCAAACATCCTGAACTGACCAACATTTGACACAAAAATCGGTGCTGCTGAGGCCAGAAGAAATACCCTCTTACAGTGTTAGCTAAATCGAGGTAAGACATTCAACCTTTTATTCTCATATATCTCATTCCAAAATTTGTCAGTCTCAATTTCCATGACTTTCCCTGATCAAAGCTGGTTAATTTCCCTGACTTATAAAAAAGTCACATGTAATTAAAATTAACTTTATCTTCAATACTACAATGAATAATATTTTTTTGAATTTGTCTGTCAGGATGACTAGCCAAATCTTCAATTATTTCCCTGACTTTTACAGGTTTTCCAGACACTATGGAAAATTTCCTGACAATTTCAAGAAACAACTTTTACAGATTTGATCCTAGCAAATATAACATATGACGGAAATCTTAGAAATTATAGATATGATCACGAAATGATGGAATTAACAGACAATTTTGTAAGATGAAATAATACTATTAATAATTAAGAAACTCGTAGGTGAAATTTTTGAAAAATTACAAGAAAAACTGGATTTTTAGTGTATTAATATTAATAACGATACGAATACTAGTGGTTTAAACCATTAGATCTCAAACACTGCATTTTTGCGGACTTAAAAAAAATTAAAAAAATTCTTCATAGTGAAGAAAACTCCGAAAAGCGAAATTTTTGTTATCAAAAATAATGCACTTTAGGTCACTTTTTCATAAAATTAATGATAAGGAAAACGACGTAGGCGAAATTTTTAATGCTTTTCACACTTCTAATGCTTTTCATGAGATACTTGTATCAATTAAAATAGTTGATCCACCAAAATTTCCAGACGTCATGAATTTCCCTAACTTTCCCTGACGGTATGAACCCTGTTTCAGCACTTCATGAAATCAATCCAATTTTTACACCTTGTCCCTCATCCCCAAAACAGGTTACTACGACCTGAAATTTAAATCTCCATAGTTTAATTTCTTAACATGTAAGGCTGCACGTTGGGATACAATCATGCATGCGTTATTAACATAACGTTATCTACAAGTTGTTATCTAAAAGTTATCTAATTGGTATATTTTTGGGAACAAGTTGCAAAGGGATATAATCTTAAATCAAGCTAGCCCATCTTTCCTTACATTCTCAACGTCGAAAACCTTAGCATCTTAAGTGACTGAGTCAAGTAGGGTTGAGAGGTTGGGGTCATGCCCTCAACATGAAATGCAGCTGTGGTAAAAAACTATGCTGATTACTTCACAGCTAAACCATCCCAAGTTGTTAACCCCTTCCTTGGTCAACAGGTTTATTCATATTTTTTAAAAGCCAAATTCTTTTCAGTCGAACAGGAAACTTGGTAAATGATGACGTGAGTTGTGCGATAGAAATGAAACTATGAAACTGCAAAACATGTAAACTGACCAATGATTTCGAAAAACAACACACGAAGATAAGTACTGAACGAGAAAAAAACTGTTGATTTACAGTTCAAGAATCAAGGATTACCAGAAACTTAACACCACAGGTAAGATGCGAGTAAATCAGGTGTGATATCTGGCATAAAAGACAATTTGTATCAGAATGTAACCTGAAGGGCAGACTATATTAGTTAATTTTTGGGGTAAAAGACCATGGCTTGTATGACAAAATGTATATGTTGTCAATTAATGAAAGACAAATATTTCCTAAGTGTGAGGCCAAATGGAAAAGTTGGCATTATAAGACATGCATTGGAAAATACATTTTAAAATGTCAGTAGATTGAGAAACTATTGACAAATATATTTTAAAAAGCATTTCAGAATGCATTTAAAAATGTATTTTTAAGAGATTTGTAATGCATAATGGAATGCATATTACAATGTATTATATGTCTATGAAAATGTATTCTGTAAGGCACACTAACACTATGTGCATTGAAGAAGATGTTTTGTAACGTATTCTGTTTGCATCGAAGAATGCAATGCATTTTACAATTTATATTCCATGCATTGTTATATGTCAAAAGCCTTGCTACATTTCATAATTTCAAGGTTTAAAAAATTGCAATTATGAATTTAAACAAATAATAAATAAATTAGAACTGACAAATAAATAAAGGGATTAAAACACTCACCAAGTATCTGGTAACAATAGAAAAACATTCGGAAAATCACAGCCAAAATTTTCCAATTTTTCCTAAAAACGAAAAAAATGAAATAAAGTTTAAAATTCAAAATAATATACTTTGCAATTCGTAATGCATTTCACATTGCGTTTGAAATGCATTTTTTATCAATGTGGGTTTATTCCTGAAGAAAACCCAACAGCAAGAATCATTGGCAAGAATAATGGCATGTTAGTCAATTATGGTTGTGCATATCATAATATTGATTCGTTTAACAATATTAGTCATTTTATTTATTTTTAAAAAATGTCTCGATAACATAATATTAATTATTTGTTTAACACTATTTGACATTTTATTTACTTTTTGAAAATGTGTACATGTGCAGTGTACTCGTAACTACCCCCAAATATTTGAGAATTTTCAATTTACGAGTTGAAGTTAGGTATAGAAATATTCAAAACAGGGTGTTTAGACAAAGCGTGAATCCAATTTCCCTGACATTTGAAAAATTTCCAAACAATTTTATTTTTCATTAAGCTTTTTTAGGGATCTACTACCAATTTCAAATCAAAAAGGGAAAAGTCGTATGTTTAATTGCCTACGTCTTAAAATCCATTGAGTCATTAATCTATTTGCAAACAGTATTTATGTTCCTTTCAAAATTGTATTGTATCCAAAGCAAATAAAAATGGTGATACGGACTAGATATTCTGGTCCCAGAATAGCCCAGAATGGTCACACATTGCATTATCTTGCATATATACCACTGTACTGACTGTGCAAACAAATTCGCAAAAATGAATAACACCACCCAATTTAATTTCAGTTGGCAAAATCAGTTGACATCCCTTGACGTCCGAACAAGATTTTAATACATTTTCGAAGTCCAATTTGAATGTTAATTAACCTGAGGGGGAATAAAAATTTGACGGTTGAGTAACCTGAATGGCAGTAAATATCAATTTTTGAGGCAAAAATGGAATTGAGATTGCATCAGAATGCGGTTTCTTTGTGGCTACCACTGGCGACTATTTTGTCCAGTCTGGAATGCAGCCAAACACCTGGAGCAGAACTCCCAAAGTCAATTTTCCCACCACAATGCAACGCAATATGTCCATGGACAAATGTGACAGACTTGGTGCAGCACAAGAAAGAACCAGAAAGCTTTGATGATACTTCATCAGTGGTCAATTCGTCAACTGCATGGTGCAATGGCATCGACTTCCAAGAACCTCTGGTAAAGATCAAGTTACCAGCATGCAAGAACATCACTCTTGCTGGTGCAGAATTCACCATCAGCAGTCATGGGCTTCTGGAAGTGTCACGTGGCAAATGGAAGCAGGAATTCACAGAATACAGTCTTTCTGAAGACAACACCACTGCTAGTGTCTGCTTCCCGCTGTCACCCCAACTCTTGCAGTGTGGTTTGAAACGCCTAGACAGCAGGCTATACTCGTACACGACTTCAATGATGGCAATTCAAAACTGCAGGGACCCAAATGACGTCATCAGCATACGGGACTACTACACGTCTCCAGACTCCAATGACGTCATTGGCTGCGATGTCCCAATTGGCAATGGCAGAGGACTGCGTTGCAATTACGTCAACTTCAAGCTGTCAGAAGTGGACATTGCAAAGGACAACTCCAGCCTTATCGTACTGTCCAGTAAAGTGGTCATCAACTGGTAGGGCTGAGCATGCTTTTCTTATCATCACGGGTTTCAAGTACTAACCTGGGGCAATTTTTACACAGCATATACAGTATATCCTAACAAAATAAATCCTATAATACGTGGATGACTAACTGCATGCAATAATGTCTTATTGGTGATACATACCTACATGGAAAAGAAATGCATTGTGAAATGCATTAGACTTGCAAAATATATTGCAAATGCATTGGTTGTTTTTAACCCAACAAGAAATACATATGGTAATGTAAACAAAAATGCATTATGAAATATTCTGACTTGTGTATTTCAAAATTATGAAATGCATTAGACTTGCAAAAATATATTGCAAATGCATTGGTCGTTTTTATCCCAACAAGAAATACATTTGGTAATGTAAACAAAAATGCATTTCACCAATGCATTATGAAATATACTGACTTGTGTATTTCAAAATTATGAATTTTAAACTGTATGTGGGCGGCATTGAACTGAATAAAATTTATATATTTGTGAATTTTAAACCATTTCATAGCCAGTTCTTACTTATTTATTGAATATTTTAGATGTTTTTAAATTCAAAATTGGTCAAAATAAGGTTTTTGACATTTTACAATGCATGAAATATAAGTTGTAAAATGCATTCTTCAATGCAAACAGAATACATTACACAATATATCCTTCAATGCACACAAACTAAGCTTACATTACAGTGTGCATTCACAATTCATTCTCCAACACTCATAATGCATTGCAATATGCATTACTAACACATTTGAAACACATTTGAAAAAACATTTGAAAATACATTTCCGAATGCATTTTCAAGTATATTTGCCAATACAGTTTGAAACTAAATTTGTCTCAATCTATAGGCATTTTAAAATGCGTTTTTCAACGCATGTCTTATAATTCATGTCTAAATGCATTAACATTACACGTGGGCTTCGAGTGGGAAATTATTTTAAATTGGTATCCAAAAATATTGTTGCATGTAGTGCCAAACTGGGCGTGTTTTTCTCTCATTTCAAAGTTACTCCATGCGTCTTTTCTTCATAGAACAACCAACCAGCACATTTTTCACAAATTTGAGATTTGGCATATTTTATTGTGAAGGAAAAAGTACATTACACAGGGTTCCCACAATTTTTTGAGAACGAAATTACCCGACTTTTCAGGTTTTTCCAGGTAATTTTTGAATTTTTCCATGACCATAAAAAATCAAAATTTCATTACTATACGTTATTTTTACATTGCAAAGATATTTATTTCTAGCAAAATGGTAACAAAAATTGGAATGTCAACATTTGTAACTTTAATAAAAATTTAATTGGAAGAGTAGGCTAACTTACGTTTCCCGAAAAGCTTTGACAATTTCTTTATCAACTGACTAAGGTTGAATGCGCGTCATCATTAAAGTTTTTCAGTAACAGTTGAGTGGATAATTTATTAAGATGGAGACCCTGTATTATAGTAATTGTAACACTATCAATGTTGAAAAAGACATGGAACAGACATCCTGCTCTGCATGTTTGAGAAAACTATTTAGGGGAATTCCCTATGTACAAGTTTGGAGCCCCCATTAACCTACCCTAAACAGGGTGGCAAATAATTTCTAAGATTCAATTTTTAGGACTTTTTAGGACTTTTTGAGATTAAATTTTAGGACTTTCAAAAGTGGCATTTTTAGTATACGATTTTTAACTCACATTTGTGCTTTACATGTAACTGAAAAATACAACAGCAAAATTATTTTTGAGCAATTTTTTTAACGGAGCAACTTGTACATTTAATGAATTCAATTTGCTCTCCATCTCATGAACAAGTTTTTTCCTCTTTTCCTCAATCTCTTGCATGGATATCATCCTGGGCCTTTTGTTTTACCATGAGCAATTTTTCCTCAACAGTTTTCTCCATAGCCTTTTCCTGTCTGGCCTTCTTCATACGTTGGCTCGCATAGCATATAGCAGTCATCATAAGTGCAGGGTAACTTCAACTTTTCAAACATCATTTCCATTCTTTCGGACAAACTCACAAATCAACCTTCATGTGAAACTAGGCTCTTCTCTAAAAGATTATCAGTTAGGCACTGCTTATTTACTGAAAAACCATGTTCAACACCAGCTTGTCCAGCAAAAAGGAGTAAAGACATTTTTATAATTCCCACCATGTTCACAATGAATTGGTACAAGGATTATAATAATTTGCAGCAATTCTTCAATTGTTTAGGGTATTTAGGAGTTTTCTGAATATTTAGGACCTTTTGGACTTTTTGGAATTTTTTGCCACTCTTCCTAAATATCTGAATGGATTAACGCAACACAGCTACTTGGAGAGGTTTTAAAGTTAAATATGTAAAACAAATTTGTTTTAAAACTTTTCAAATCGTGATTTATCAAGGTTGTGGGAACCCTGTTACATGTAGTGCCGAGCTTGGGGAACCTTTTTACCCTTCTTGAGTCATTTTCTTGAAATAACAATGTCCAGCAAGTGTTTTGAGGATGTCTGAAAGTCTTAAAAGTTCAAACACTTTACAGAGTTGTTAAGTACATGTAAGACAAATGATGTGTTGGCACCACCATTCATTTTTGCAGGCCACAGTACAGCATGCTGGACACAACTCACATCAGGCTTTGCTATCCCTTGAGCGTGGAGATGACCACATGCGACCTCGTTGAGTACGACCCACACGACTTTTCCATTACCACTGACCACAGTCTATTCAGCCCCGACTACAACAGGAACTTTGACCTCGGTGACTTCTTCATGAAATTAGGAGGTAGTGCCGTCATGTGCTTGCCCACGAATCAAGCAATCAGCTCTCCAGACCCATTCTTCCGCATCATGGCCATCATGCACATCGTTTCTGCCATCTTCTTGGTCGTGGCTTTGGTCATCCACATCCTTGTGCCCAGACTCAACACCCACGCCAAACCATTGCTCTGTCACATGTCCAGCACATCTGTCATGTACATTTGCACCTCTATTAGACGCTTGATGTACCCCATCTCTCCAGCCGGATGTTACACCTTGTTCATCCTCATCTACTACGCATCCATGACTGGCTTCTTGTGGATCAGCGTGATGGCATTTGACCTCTGGAGGATCTTTGGTGGTGTGCGAGCAAGGTCGATGTTGACCATCAACAAGGGTCGCAAGTTTGCCTATTATGCCATCTACGCCTATGGCATTCCCATTGTTCTTTTAGTCTTCATCGTGGTCATTGACACCCAGGAAGCTCTCCAGGATGAGCTGGGGCTGCATCCGGACATCCACATGATGTGCTGGTTCAACGAGAGGAAGTCAGCCATGATGCTCTGCTACATCCCCGTGCTCATCGTGTTCGTGGCCAACATCGTACTCTTCGTATTGACGGTACTCAACCTCAGGAAGACCAGCAAGGACGCCAAGTTTGTCAACAAGAAGATTGACTCGCAGCTGTAAGCAGGACTGCATTTTACATGGTTCATACGGAAAATTGCGACTCAATTTCCCTGATCAAATCTGATCAATTTCCATGAGTTTCCCTGACCAAATCTTATCAACTTCCCCGACTTTTCATGACCAAATCTGATCAATTTCCCTGACTGCTCCTGATCAAATCTAATCAATTTCCCTGATCAAATTATTCAATTTCCATGAGTTTCCCTGACTAAATCTTATCAACTTCACTGACTTTCCATGACCAAATCTGATCAATTTCCCTGACTGCTCCTGATCAAATTAATCAATTTCCCTGACCAAATCTGATCAATTTTCCTGATCAAATCTAATCATTTTCCCTGACCAAATCTGATCAATTTCCCTGATCAAATTAATCAATTTCCATGAGTTTCCCTGACCAAATCTTATCAACTTCCCTGACTTTCCATGACCAAATCTGATCAATTTCCCTGACTACTGATCAAATCTAATCAATTTCCCTGACCAAATCTGACCAAATCTGATCAATTTTCCTGACTGCTCCTGATCAAATCTAATCAATTTCCCTGAACAAATCTGATAAATTTCCCTGACCAAATCTGATGAATTTCCCTGACCAAATCCAATAAATTTCCCTGACTTTCCATGACCAAATATGATCAATTTCCCTGACTATTCAAAAAAGTCACATGTAATTAAAATTAACTTTATCTGCAACACCACAATTAACTATTTTTTTGTATCTTTCTGCCAGGATGACTAGCCAAACCATCGATTGAATTCCCTTGACGTTTCCAGATTTTCCAGGCACCTTTTAGAAACTTTTAAGACAATTTCAAGAAAATGTTTACAGATCTGAAAAGAACGAATATACCATACGGCGTAAATTTTAGAAATTATAGATCTGATCACGAAATGATGAAATTAGCCCACAATTTTTGTAAGGAATAAAATTAATAATTAAGAGACTGCCGTGGGCGCAATTTTTGAACAAATTACCAAAATATTGGATTTTTGGTGTATAAATATCAATAACGGTGCGAACACTGGTGGTTAAACCCACTAGATCTCAAACACTGCATTTTGAGGACTTCCTTGAAATATTAAATAAATATTTAATAATGACGAACTTTTTTTTAACAAAAATAATGCATTTTAGGTAAATTTTTCATAAGAATAATTAATGATAATGATAAGAAATGATACTGAAAATGCCGTTGGCAAAATTTGTAGAAAAGGTAGATCACAAATACAGCTTTTCTAATGATTTTCATGAGATACTGATACCAATCAAAATAGTTGTGCCACAACAAATTTCGAGACATTATGAATTTCCCTTACTTTCCATTACTTCCAAATGTCAACATTTCCCTGACTTTTCCAGACGGTAAAAACCCTGCCATATCTGGAAGAAAACTTATAAGAAGTTAAAATCTCATCAATTTTTTCTGTCTTTTCAGATTATTCGTTTGCATCAAAATCTTCTGCATCATGGGGCTATTTTCCATCATCGAACTGGTGACCTTTATGGTGGACGCAACGGGGTCAGGGGTATATGCAGCTGATATTAGCAGTGCCTCCCAGGGCATCATCCTTTTCATTATTTATATTTGCAAGCCAGCCACCTATCGTATTTTGCGTAAAAAGTTTTGGCCAAGTTCCTCAACAGGTACTGGGACCAGCAAGACCTACAGTAACAATCGTGATAGTACTACCAGTGGAATCAGCATGGAAAGTGCCATTCAAGATGATGCTACACCAGAGCAAAAAAGAGACAATTTGAAAGAATCAACCGAAGTACCTGAAGCTGAAAAACACGCTGAATCTGCGCTTTAGTCTTCCATATAACTGGAAAAGTGCTGTTAGATTATAAGATAAACAATGGCAGACAGATTGTCATTAAATTAACTGGCAAATTGTTTCCGTTATATTAAACCATATGCATTTCCAACTGTTCATGGTTGCTTTTGATATTTGCAATTTTGAAACGCCCATATAACGTGAAATGTGCAATTAGATTACAAGATATACAATGGCAGAAAATAGCTTCAGTTCTATTAAAAGCAAAACCATGCGCATTTTCCATGCATTGCCAATGGTTACCATTAATAATTGCAATTTTGAAATGCTTTTATTATAATGACAGTATACAGAATACTAAAATGAAATGGTATTTCCCTGACATTTTCAAATGAAATCCATTTTTCCTTATATTTCCATGAGTTTTCCAGGTTATAAAACAAATTTCAGTGATATATTGAAATTAAATCCATTTTTTTGACATTTTAAAATTAAATCCATTTTTTTGACATTGTAAAATTAAATCCATTTTTTTGACATTGTAAAATTAAATCCATTTTTTTGACATTTTAAAATTAAATCCATTTTTTTGACATTTTAAAATTAAATCCATTTTTTTTGACATTTTAAAATTAAATCCATTTTTCCTTATATTTCCATGACTTTTCCAGGTTATAAAACATTTCAGTGACATATTGAAATTAAATCCATTTTTCCTTATATTTCCATGACTTTTCCAGGTTATAAAACAAGTTTCAGTGACATATTGAAATTAAATCCATTTTTTTGACATTTTAAAATTAAATCCATTTTTCCTTACATTTCCATGTCTTTTCCATGACTACCATGGCCGATAGACACGCTGTTATTATGTATAAACAGGAGATATAACAAATTTTCAAAATGCAACAGCAAATTTTGGTTAGTTTTCAAAATTCCCAATTTCATTATTATTTATTCCATGGAATTGTTCATCAATTCAGTTTTGAGTTTCCCAATAACTAGCTATGTAAAATGAACACGTATGTTGAATTTCTTACTTTTCCAAAGTAAATCCATTTTCCCTGGCTTTTCCAATTTTCCTTACAACTCCAGGATTTCCAGGTCTGCGGTAACACTGTACACATACTTGAATTATTTGAAGAAAAACAAAAATGTTGCCAAATTCATCCAGTTTTTGGCCATTTGCAATTCGTATTTGGCTGTATTTTCAAGAGCAATAGGAAAATAGTGAAAACGACAAGAAAATTTCCAACAATTTGATGAAAAAATTTAAGATGACTAATTGCATTTTTGTGGAAAAACAAATGTTGCCAAATTCATCCAGATTTTGGCCATTAGCACAAAGTGTATTTGGGTGTATTTTCAAGATCAGTAAGATTATGTTGAATTTCTCTGACTTTTCCAAAGTATATCCATTTTGCCTGACTTTTTCAGGCTTCCCTAATTTTCCTGACATTTCTATGATATCCATATCTGCAGAAATATCCATCGATTTCTTGAAAAAAAATAATAAATGACTTGCTTTTTTGGGGAAAAACAAGAATGTTGCTAAATTCAACCAGATTTTGGCTATTTGCACTCATTTGACTATTTCCAATATAAGTAAGAAAACAGTGAAAACAATAGTGACATTTCCATCAATTTCTTGAAAAAATAATAAAAAACCTCAAAGGGAATTAAAGTCTTGCTGTCGTAGAAAAACAAGATGTGACAGATATACCAGAAGATATGAACAGTAACTTTTCACTTATCGGGCATACAGTATTGTAGCTATTATTGCAAAATATAAAAAAAACATATTTTCATGAATTGTTAGACTTGTCCAAAGTGTGTCAGCATTAAATCCCAAAGTGTATCAGCATGAAACAGTGAAAACGACAGGGACAAAAACCTGAAAAAACCAAAAGGGAAAATACTTGCTTTTTGTGGAAAAACAAAACTTTTGCCAAATTCATTAAGATTTTAGCTATTTGCACTCGCATTTCACTATTTCCAATATAAGTAAGAAAACAGTGAAAACAATTTCCATCAATTTCTTGAAAAAATAATAAAAAACCTCAAAGGGAATTAAAGTCTTGCTGTTTGTGGAAAAACAAGATATGACAGATATACCAGATGATATGAACGGTAACTTTTCACTTTTCGGGCATACAGTATTGTAGCTATTAGTGCAAAATATAAAAACGTATTTTCATGTATTGTTAGACTTGTCCAAAGTGTGTCACGGCCAGAGGTAGGCCTACTCAAAAAGCTCAAGATGATGAATGTTAAAATCATCACATTCCCATCCAGCACACCTTTCAAAGTTTAAAACAAGGCAATTTGAACTTGCAATTGCTACCAAGGAGGATTGAAAAAGCCAACAAAGTGCTAAACGCTGCTATTGCGTGCCTCAACTACTGATAACGTCAATTGATGCAAAAATAAAAAAACTGTTGTCGTCCGAAACACTCTTCACAATGTTAGTCTCAAGGCAAGGTCGTACCATGCAGCCAGCCATATAAACTCAATTAATTGTGCTTCATCATTTATACGTTGAAAAAGCAAGAACTGGTTTAGCCAATGACTGATTAACAATTTGTGGGCTGTATATAAGAGCACATCAGCAGCAATTCAGAGCTATTAAGTGAGCAAGTATGGTTGCTGTAAAATTGGTGCTCGTATTGGTGTTGATGTTGGTGGCCACCACTATCATGGGACTACCATCAAGAGGACGGAAACGTGGACAAACTACCACAGAAGCCATTGATGAAACCCCAGAAGGTAGTACAGTAACTTAATTCTGAAATACACTCGAGTGAAAATATAATCGCCTCACCTGCAAGAATCGAGTAAAAATGTGTTTTTATCAGAAACCAAATGTTGGATTTAAAATCGGAAAAATGTGTTTTGTAGGCAATTTATCCCCCTTTATAATTCGCCTAGTGTGAAAAGGATTTCTGCTGAGTTTCTCTGGAGAATAAGCGTACAACTTGTGCGGCTACTTCCGGTGTAGTGGTCATTTTATCGAGAAACCATTAATTAACAATGTGTCTGGATGTGTGTTCATTAAGCTCTGATAATCAAATTGCATTCAGAAACACTTTTATAGCCACAGGGGTACAAGA
>JAQGAF010004279.1:0-14823 GCA_034687865.1 Kryphioiulus occultus
CGAAAGAGCCGCCACACAGGGAAAATCGTCTGCCCAAAATTCTCCCACCGACCTCAACCGAGATGGAACCCCCAACCCTTGGGTCGAGTGGCCAGTGCACTACCACTCGACCACCGGCGCCGGGAGTACGGATGTATTGACATTCGTTACTGACAACTATCCAATTTTTGGATAACTTCTGGTAGTAACAAAATATTGACAGTATTACTAAGGGTAACACGACAGTAACAGTATTACTGACCGTATTAGGATAGTTACAGTATTACTGACAGCGTAAGGGCGTTCGTCAGTACATATCGGCAGTATTGCAGCAGCAGACTGCCATAATTGAGACAATGTAAGAAACAAATACGTAAATTTGCCAATACGTAAATTTGCCACGAGAGGGCGACACCAATCAGTAGATCAGTATCGATCTAGGTCACCCTCCTATACGTCACACGTGCCACAGCATATAAATACCTGACAATGTTCTGGGCCTGTTGGCCAGTTGGTCTTGCTCTTTTCTGAATGTAATTTCCTAGCGGTTGCTCTGGAAGAATAAAGAAAGAAAAACCTTTGTTACTTGCAGAAAAGGAGGCAGAGACAGAGTGTGCCATCGTACAATTTATTCTCAAGATGTCGCGCGGCTACAGCGCACGAGCTTGAAAGATCGTGCGGCGGCCTCAGGGCTGCATGGCGACGGCGTGTCGCTGGTGAACGAGCGGAGTTGGAGGCAGACCGGGGAACGCAAGGTACGAAAGCGAGAGCGATACGCGTGGGAACGAGCTGTGGTAAGTCCAGAGGAAGAGAGAGAGAGGCGGGGGCATCCGCTCCTTATATGTGCCACCACCATGGAGGCACACTAGGACTCCCCAGCAACCTTCCGGTCGCCTGACCGGATGGGCGGCCCCCGGGGGTCGCTTGCTGCGAGGGCTGTCGAAGCCCCTGCGGCATGGAAAGTTTTGGTTTTGCATCCCCAGGGCTGCCTAAGAGCTTCCCAAGCATGCCTGCAAAGGGACCCGAAGGAAGCACGGGGAGAGCATAGGCGCACGAGCCGTGCCGCGGCTGTCGCCGATCCGGCAGACTGTTTTCGTTGCCGTGCCGCGGCCTGCCGTCGTTCGAAAGGTGGGGGCTGGCACGGGCGTAGCCGGACTTTCGTCGGTTTGATGTGTTAATTTTCGGAGGGGTTTTAGGGGTTTTAATTAAGTGGCTGACCAACAGAAATCCTAAATTTTTGGACAAGGGTGATGAAGAACGATGTCCTCACCTGTGACCTTTTGTGAGGAGGACGAAACCTATTCAAAATTATGTAAATTTCATATTTTTGTGTCCCCCTGCAAATTTGCAGTCCAGGATGGCAGTGGAGACAGTAAGTCACTGGCTCCCAAGGTTTTCCCGCTATCCTTTTCGAATAGCCAGATACAATCAGATGTATACCAAACCAGAATAAAATGCCTTTTTTTGGTGATAGTCCCAAACGACAAAACTTAGGTGTCATAAAGGAGGCTGGCATACTTAAATGTTTTAGCAAATCTGAAAGGACCACCTTCTTTCAATCCATCCAAAATACCCCCAAATCCAGCTGGATGCAAGGACGTGACCCCTGCCTAGATTCATCCTCTATTAAAAATCTGGCCATTAGGGTTATGCTCGCCCTCCGAGCCATTAGTCTTATCTCACTCTCATAGCCTCATACTGGCATCAGTGTAAATTGTGAAGGTCGTATGATCTTTTAGGTATGCGGCCAGGCATGCGGCGGTCACCATTCCTCCCCTGTGACCTTTGGTTGTTAAATGTCATGCAAGCGACCCATTGCCCAGCCACAGCGCCCCCTGGGCCACGGCCAAGGTGAGCTGGTGAGCCGGGACGCTGGGACTGGGCAGTCGGGTTTCAGGTCTGAGCCAGGCCAGGACAAGTCGTCCCATGCTTACCAAAGCCCTGTATGTTACACCTGTTTTGTTGGGACAAGTGGTCCCCTGTAAGCCGTTGAAATAAATGTGCTGTTTTGGATCCGCACCAAGGACTTTCCATTCTCGCGGCCCTGCGGCCCTCACATGGTGGAGGTGCGGGCTTTCCGCCGCTATCCTTTTGGGGATCCTCGTCTGGACTGTTGTGGTCCTGTCTCCATGGTCATCGAACTTTCTCTGCCGTGTATTTATGCCACTTACCCGGGCCGCTGCGGCAGCAGGTGTTTTGGGCCAACTAGAGACTGTGAATCATGTTCCTACCGTTGCCGTTCCCACCACCACTGTGGCTACTGGTCCCGCCCGGGCAGGCCACCCGTTGAGGCCCGCCGCTGCTGCATTTACCAGCCGGCACCACCGTATCCCCGATCTCGGGGCTGCTTTTGCCAGATGTTTCGGACTTCACATCACCGATAAGCGCCTTCGGGCCGGCCCCAAACTTCCCCGCATTGGAATTGTCTAATTGTCAGGTAGCCGGGAGTATGTTGGAGTTTGAAATGGCTGTTGCAGGGAGGAGGCTTAATATAGAAATTGTTGAAGGTGTTGAGGGGGTATCCGGGGATGTTGGGAGTTGTTGGCAGGTATGTGAAATATTATTGGCTGGGGTTGAATGGGGGAGGTTGAAAGAGCACAGCTTGTTGTTGAGAGGGGCGTGGGTAGAACATTTGTCATTGTTGAGGCTCTTTTGATAGTTGATTGGGGAATTGTTGATGCATGGGTACTTGTTGCAGTGGCTGTGGTGAATTGGGTTGTTAGTTTTGGGCAATAAACTTCTGAGGCAAACCTTGTTTTCCAGCACTCGAAAAGGCTACTAAAAATCTCCACCAGCGATTGTCGCTGCAGCCCACTCTGCTACCATCTGCTCGATACCAGTAATAAAAGTTGCAAGCGCAAATTTAACATTACCATTTTGTTGTTGTCTAGTAATAAGTTGCATTCAGGTTTCTGGCCGGCATAAAATTTATTTCCTTTTTGGTTTCCATAATTCACGACCAGCACGGTCGGTTGCAGTGGCCAGAGTGAATAAAACAAAGATGGCACCCAGGCCGAAAATTTTCGGCCTGGGTCAGCTGACCCCTGGGCAGCTCCCATTTCCCATTACAGGGTGCTCCCAGGTTACAGGGTGCGGGGGATTCAAAAAGATGGCAGGAAAAACCTTGGGAGACAGTGGCTTACTGTCTCCTCTGCCATCCTGACCGCAAATTTTGAGGGGGGCACAAAATATGAATTTACATAATTTTGACAGGTTTCGTCCTCCTCAAGAAAGGTCACAGATGAGGACATCGTTCCTCATCCCCCTTGCCCAATTTTGGATTTCGACTGGTCAGCCACGTTAAAATTAAACCCCTAAAACCCTCCGAAAATTAACAAAAGCTTCCTCGGCACCGCCATGGTAACCATGGACTAGCAGCCACCGGGGGGTCTCTGGAATGCGTTGCACCATCAACATTGCTGTACTGAGGATGGCTGCCGGAATGATGGCCAACCAATTCCACGATAGAAAGCTGTCACCAACATAGATGATCAGAATTCCGCTGTTGACTGCCAGTCCTATGCAAGCCTGCACCGGGCCACGCAGGGCAACCGGTGGCACCTCTGCCAGATAGACGATCACCACCACAATCTGCCAGGCTCCGAAGAAGCCGCACAAGAAACGACCAACGAGCAGCATTCCAAAGTTGCAGGATGATGACAGCAGCACCCAGGAGAGGACTTAGGGTGCAAGGCCAAGAACGATGGCACACTTCCGACCCATCTAAAAGTACACACATACACCAACTCGCCTATAGAAACTAGCATTCTTTTTTTGAGGAATTGGTATTGGTAGAACATTTGCACACCTCCTTAAGAATGGGTTTCACCTAACAATATAAAGGCTTTGCTGAACAGGTTGCAATTTGCTGTTTTTCCTAACCTATCTTTTCTACAGGGTTTCCAAAATATAATGGTGCAGTTTTGATCGGTAATTACTTAAAGACTAAATTGCGTTTAGTTGTAATTATATTTGCATCGTAAACTATACTTATGTAAATTTCACGAGCCCAACAGAAGACATGTAAAGAACGCGTTTTTTACGAACATGAGCTGTTGATATAGCATGCACGTATTGGGCAATTGGAGTTGCATTAGATATTCCACACTCGATCGCGGTTCAACCTTTCTTGATTAGGTTGTGTTGAAAAATCGAATTATCCCTTTTGAAGCGTGGGAATGGCAAAAATCCAAACGAGCTCATATGAATTCTAATTTTCCAACGCATTCACCGCTTTTTGCGTTCCGTTTACAGTAAATTTCGTCAAAAAACACGCACTAAGAATAAAGCCTTAACTCCATTTTGAAACTTAATTATTTGATTCCAGTTTTGTTGAAATGTCTTTAATTGTACAAATTTAATAATTCTCGTTGCTGGATATTTGCCGTTGCCGCTCATCTAGGTTCGATGGGAAGGATTCGAGCAATTTTAAAAGCTGTAAAACGATTAAAAGTGAATATAACGGTGGTCAACTTCATCTCTTGCTATAAATTTTATCCACCAATTTGTCAGGTTCATTGAATAAACTCCTATCTCATACAGTAAAAGGTAACCTGGGGAATAAATGCTAGTTGCAAGAAAAGCAGTGTCCCTCACCCATGTGGGTCCATTGGGGAAAGTTTGAGAAATACTGCTCTAGGGCAGTGGTCTTCAACAGTGTTCTGCAGAGCATTGTGGTTCCTTGGAACATTTTCAGGAGGAGTGGAAGAGTGTCGTGAAGTGGGCCAATTGGTGTCCAGGGTTTAGTTAGAGGGTGATCATGAATATTGCCCTCAATACAAGAATTGATATTTGAGAGGTACCATTTTCCAGCATTATTACAGACCTGGTTTTTAATGAAAACACTCTTAAAATACAGTTATGTAATGGTTTGTAGTGTATGTACAATCTCATGTTTGTCAAAAATTTGGTCAGCTCTCTAACAGGGACACAGTCAGAATGCACCATAGGTGTCCCACAGAGGTTTCACTGTATCTAGTTATTCAAAAAATTGCTCCTATGGGAGTCATTTTACTACCCTGCTCCTCAAGAGATGTATGAAGATACCAAAATAGAAACATTTTCAGCATAGATAATATATCACCATTTAAAAGTTAGGAAAAATAGAACCTTTTGAGGTTCAATGGGCTGCTAATGGGCTCTCATCGCTTCCGCCATCTTGAATTCGAACGTTAAGTCAATGTTGCCAGATGATACCTGCCATCATTAAAAACGTGGATAATTTGAAGAAATGCAAATTTACCAGAGCTGATCAAGGTGCTTAAGTAAACACCTGTCCTGTGTAAAGATGATGCATCAAAAATGAATCTGCCAAAAAATATATGTTTGCATCCATGGTCGAGTTTCACAATAGCGAAAAGTTTTTCCTCTAATCTGGCCACATTGCATGTCTATTAGTTTTTAAATGCATGCGCGGGAATTTCGAAATTGACATTTTTAAAATTTCGCGCAAATATCTGACTGTATAAAGACAGCACTAATTGATTACGAAAACAAAAGAAATGAATACATTCAGATAACGAAATTTAGATTTTTTTGTTTCCTGTTAGGCCATATTGGTTGTCCAAGTGAATTTTGGATTCCTTAGACTCCTATATTCCTATTGTCAAGTATCGAAGCTTACAAGTCGAACAATTTATATAGCATAAACATGATTGGTAACATGCTATGGTTCACAACTCGATACCAACAAATTATAAAATTGAATTAGACAGAAGTATCTTCGAGTAATTAAAAAGTCCTTCCTGATATATATGTAATAAAAACTTTTCATACTTAATTATCAACATTCTAAATAAATCCCCATAGAACTCAAATTTGCAACATCTTAGAATACCTGACTCAGGTTCACAGCCTTTATTCCCGTATAACAGTAATCGTAATTTTTAGCTTTCACTAATGATATTTCGTCGACAAAGTGGCACTATATGGAAGCTGTCCACGACAGCTATCACATTTTGTTTGTTACACATCCAAAACAACACGGATTTTCAAGCCCCTAAATAACTGACTGGTATTTTTTTAAACTATGAAATATAGCTTATGTCGACAACAACAAAAATATCCAATTAGTATGTGAAATAACAAGTATTCTGAATGTGAAAAAGCTAGTAGGCCTACATTTATAACAGAAAAGCACTACAACATTCCATAGTTCCAAAATAGCATGGATCAAAAATCTGAATAATTCAATGACATTTTTCTAAATCACGAAATATAGATTATGTCGACATCCATAAAATTTTTGAAATAGTATGTCCAATTATTCAATAATAAAGTATTTGAAGAAGAAAGCTGATCCATTTTCTACAAAAACGCCCTTCAAAATTTCAAAATTCCAAAATAACACGAATTTTCAAAAGCCTCCACAATTCAATGGAGTTTTTAGAAATCATGGAATATCGATTATGTGGACATCAATAGAGGTACTGAAATAGTATGTCCAATAACAAGTATTCTGAAAATGATAGCCAATTAATTTCTACAAAAATGCGCTGCAAAATTTCAAAATCAACATAAAATGGCTTTTCAAATAATTCAATGGCATTTTTATAAATCATGGAATATTGATTATGTCTACCTGCATGTATTAAGTTGTGATACTGTAAATGGTCTATTTTGTACAAAATGGCACTGCAGAAACATGGATTTTTCAAAACCTCAATGATTCAATAGCATTTTATAAATGATGGAATATCGATTTTGTGGACATTCACAGAATTACTGAAATAGTTGATGTCCAATAATTCCTAAATAGCACGGATTTTCAAAAAATATCAGTAATTTCAGTGGCATTTTTCTAAATCATAGAATATTGATTATACCGACCACTACAGAGGTATCGCAATTGCTCCATTTTCCACAAAACCCAATGCAAATTAAAATAACCGATACCTAAAGCTTAAAGAAGCATGCCCTGGAAAACACCAGTTCGCAAAAAAACAGAACACAGATAATGAAAATATAACAACAACTTTGGAAAGTTCATTTTCATCAATCACCGATATTGAATATTGAATGCAAGTAATTTATTCAAGGCATGCGAAAGCAGTCAAGGTGCAACCCACTTCAGGTGGTCATTCAGGACCATATCACAGTCTCTTATTCACTAAAAGTACTTTGGATATTCTCAATGCGATACGGTGGACCGACCAAGCGTTTCATTTCAGAAAATCTCTGCGGCACCCTAAGTTCCAAAAGGAGTAAAGCAATGACATTAACCGTAGAGGCACTTCCTCACCTACTGTACATGTACATGTATGCCCAACTTACAGAAGTTGAAAATATTCTATTGTCAAAATTTCAAACAAATAATCGCTGCATTTGATGAAAATTTCCTCGTAAAAACGACTATTCTTGATCACTCTATTAGTACTGAAGGTGCGCCTACATTTAAGACTGATGAATTAGATCAATTTACCTGCCAAGATTAGATTAGATTAGATGGTATCCTCCTTTCCAACGGAGGGCTCAAATTGAGCCAATGAGAGCGCTTGTGCGCCACTACTGCGGCTGGGCTGCTTGGTGAAGATTGGCCCACAGCATAAGGCGTGCTTTCACCAAAAGACAAAAGATAAACCGTGATGCCAAACATTACCGCTAGATGGCAGCACGTGCACTGACATTACTGACGTTGGCCACAAAAACGATATTTTTTCTTTTTTCTTTCAGCGTGTAATTAGAACTAATTCATCAACCTAAAGTGTATGAGCACTTTCAGTACTAATGGAGCGATCAAGAATGACCGTTTTTACGAAGAAATTCTCATCACACTCACACGCAACGATTGTATGTTTACAAGTTGGCCATATACATTTGGAAAACCTCTCAAAGTTGAGGTACGGCATCAAGCGTTAACTTAGAACTTTCATCAAAACTGGGTTTGGTGCACTCGTAAACCAGCCTGGCAACGTGGCAAAGCCGAGAGAAGTAGTTGTAGCGGCTCATGATGATGCCGACAATAAGACGTTCAGGATTTCTCTGGAAGAGGCATTTCGGTCGGATTTCTTCACGACCCCTGGGCAGCACAAACCCAGTGTTGTCCATCACAACATTGCGCAAGGCCTGCTCCTCCTTCGGGGACCTGGGATTGGGGACGTAGCCGGTAACGGCACAGTAATTTTCAAACTCCGACAAATTCTGGAAGAAGGTGCATCCAGTAAAGATGCTGAGCGATGCGTTTAGGTCGTTGAAACCTGGCATGGACGTGATGCGTTGAGTCGACCCTACAGGCAGCACCAACTTGTCGAGTTCTAAAAGTGTGCTCTGCACCGATGACAACCTCGCTGCGTACATGTGAAGGCAGGCCTTCAACTGATGGGAGCGGAACATCGGGATTAACTGATTGACTTCAAATGGGCTCATGAGCAACCACAAGCACCCAGAATCTCTAGTTATGAAAGACACTATCCAGTTAGCAGTTCTCAGATAGGAGTCTTGCCGGTGGAGCATTTCTACCGTCCTCACAAAGTCTTGGGTGACAAAAATGCCGTTGCCCCATGCCGAGGTTTCATTATTGCCAGCCAGGCTTGTGAACTTGAGGCCCTCTGGTATCGGCATGACTGAGGGCAGCAATCGCTTCATGAACTTATTGTCCAATTTCAAAAACCTGACTATGTCCTCATCGAGCTTTGGAGTGCAGGGCTGTGCAGCAGCTGGTCGTTGGACCTCCCGTTCCTCCTCCTGCTCTTGCTCCAGTTCCCGCTCCTGTTCCTCATCCAATAAGTGCACGTTCTTCTTCATGTCTGGGACGCAGTCCTTGCAATGGGCAATCACGCAGTCTCTGAAGCTGCACAATGCTTGGTCATCATAGGGACAGTACTTCTGCAGCAGCTGCGCGGCAACAGTCGGGAAGTGCTCCTTGCACCATGGACTCCCGTACATGTCCTTCAGTTCAGTTACCTCTTGGACCGACACCTCTTGGGCCAGGCGGACCCGGTCTTTGGCGGCCTTGTCGCTCGCGTCATACTTTATCTGTGCAGCTGTCTTGCTCAGATAGTTACAAGCCGCTGCCACCCAGTACGGGAATCCTTCCCGCATCGTGTTTCGGCTGTTGTTCAGCGCCCACCGCAGCACCTCGGCACTGCCCAGTTTCCGGTTCTTCTTGGCCATGGCCGTGATTTCGTCATTGACCTCATCAGAAGCCCAGAAGCAAACCGTGTGGCCATTGCCCAACTTCCTCAGCCTCATGCAGCCCTGGACGAGCTTGTCCTTTGTCACCCCTTTCCCGAGAGTAACACATCCCTGTATGTCGGCTGGAAGCTTCAGGTCCGTTCCTCTGGTATGGACGTCGTCGAGGTAAATGACACATTTTTCCAGCATGCTGCGATATGGGGATATTTCGAACGGTACCGGATCTAGAGCAGATCTGTCAATGACCATGAGCCGATCCTCAGCACTGAAGTAGATGGCAGCCTTCTTGTCCTCGTTGTCCACTAAATCCAGCCACCTTCTGGCCACGGTCCCGTTGTCCAAATCAAGCATCAATGCTCCAACGTCGAGCAAGAGAGGGATGTTGGCCCTCACCAGCTTCTGCAAAATCTCCCCTGACATCACCCCTGAAGGGAGGCTATCGTAGCTGTTGTTCTCTTTCAGAAGCAGCCTTTGGACTACTTCAAAATTGGTCTGCTTCAGCTCTGGAAGGTCACGTTGGGCGATGGTCAGTGGGAGTAGAAGTTGTGTGTCGTTTGTGCCGCTGAATCCAGTCGTGGGCCTGCTGGCTTGGTCAGATGCAAGGTCCCATGCGGTGCCGGTCATCTTTGACGGGAATTGCTTCACCGCCACGGGCAGCATGACATGTCCAAGCCAGAAGTCGATGACCGCTTTGTTCTTCTGCAGGGCAGGAAAGAGTTTCTCATTTCTCTGCAGTGCGTTCTCAATGTTAATGCCGCGAAACGAGACAATGGACGGATCTGGCTTTTTGATTGTGCTGATCCAACCACCATACTCCATTTCTGGGTTTAGGCCCTGAGACACGTGAAAAAGGCACTCGCTCACCTGACTTTCATTTAGTCCTGAGTAGTAGTAGCTCAAATGGGTCAGCACCAGGGCAACATCCACGTGCCCAAACTCTGTTCTTTCTGCTGCAACGTCTTTGGCCCGGAAGGGCACTGCTAACAGTGACCGGCAGTTAGGGCTGACCCCATAGTTGACCCGCCAGCGCTTGTTCAGCGTTGCGAACAGCACCCCACAGGCCAACAGGCCCCGAATGATAAGGGCCTTCTCCAGGAGTGCACCTTCCGAATCTGAAGAGAGCAACTTGAACACTCTTTCGATGGCGGCATTGTCGAGGACTTCCTCGGTCAAGAAGCAGCGCAAGAAGTTCTTGTACGGCTCTTGCAAATTGGGGAATTCAGTACTGCTCAGAACTCTGTCTGCCATCATGCCACAAAAGCTCTGGTATACGTCCATTTTCAGCAGTCGGCAATGCGGAAAAGAGCCAGTTTCAGGATCATGTCCAAAGATCTGCACACAGCCTTTTCCCTCTGCTTTAGCAGCAAGACTTCCAACAACCTCTGGCACATGCTTCAGCAGCCTCTGCAGTACTGCCCACCGCTCATGGCCACCCACAGGAGCCATCTGCACACCTAGCGCATAAACCAACTGGTATTTCACATGAAGAATTTCGTCTGATTCATCCAGTATGTCCCGAGCATGCTTGTTCAACCAGTCCTGGACTTGCAGCAACAAGGCTGCAACTTTATGCTGACCGGCTTGACATTGCTCATACATTTTTAGCTGGAACGATAGCCTGTACTCAGGGGTGGTGATACTGACCCCACCTTTGTTCATGCATTCTTTGTATACCTCAGACAGTGTCTGCGCCAGCTCGCCATCCATTGGGAAATCACGACGGCATGGGAAGGAATAAACTCTGCGGTTGAGCAGAAAGCCTCCGAGGTTTAACTGTAGAGCCTGCCGGTTGGTATTGAACAGAGATTTCAGCACCGTGACCCGGCACAGCTGCTTCTTATCGGTCAGTGACAGCACCAGAAGCGGTGTTATCACGGCAGTTTTTCCTTCCCCCATGTTGAGTTGCGTGACGGCATTTCTGCCATCCTTCGGATGTTCCATCCATTCGGCAACCTTCTTCTGGATGGGCCGTACCAGCAGATCCATTTCGATTTCCAGAAGGAGCCACTCCGGTCTTTCGGCAGGGCTCCAATCTTGGTGAGGCTCATGTGCTAACTCGCGCTGCAGCTCAAATAGGCTTTGGCTGTCCAAGTACTTCAAGCACCGCAAGGCATGCCGCTTGCACGTCTCGGCAACTCCGAATGCCCCGAGGACATTACGGAGGCAGTTCTGGAAGCCGGTTAGGCTGTCTTCCTTACAGGAAATCAGCGGGAGAAGGGTCAGCGGGGTGATCCGCTGATAAATTCCTGCGGCAACCAAGAGCTTGATCAACGGATCTGACGTCACCATTGAATGAGCCTTATCCCAATATTTCCGCTGTTCGGCAGCACAGAAATCTAATTGCTGCTCGGCAGCACAGAAATCCAACTGCTGCTGGAGTTTTGGTGACAAAGAATGGTCGGAATTACTCGAAGAACCACGAAGGTCGTCTGTCAGCAGTTCCCAAATTTTACAATTTTCATTGCTGTCACTTGGGTCTGACAACGTGTCGAGATAATTATTGTTCATCTCAGTTATTGCATCACAACTTACTTTTTCCGAGTCTGAGCAAACATCGGAATCGCTCGAATGTGCAATTCTGCCCATTCGGAAGACGTCCCTTGCTTCTTGGTTTGTATCTTCCAACTTTACCCCGTCAATACAAAATTCAACATTTCTGTTGGTTAGATTGAAATTGCTTGGTATAGTCAGAGACAACTTCTGGCAAACATCCTTTGCATAAAATTCGAAACCACCCAAACATCCACCAATCTCCCGCACCTTAGCTTCGACTTTCTGGCAGAACTGCTGGAGTTGATAGTTGTCGTACCAATTGCTTAACTTGATGTCAGTGGCCTCTATAATTGACTGGATGGAAATGGATGTCCAGAAACTGCTATCATCTCGGTAGCCGCGCACAATGGACTCACAACTATTAAAGGGCCAGGAAGTTTGCAAGTTTAATAACAATCCTTCGATTTGAGAACTTCTGAGTTTTTCAAACAATTGGCGCGAGTCATCATCAGAATAATCATCCGGGTCTGAACACTTATTGCGCTGCTGTACTGAAAATGAATAATAATCATCGCTAGTATTGGAATCTATTATTGTCCGGATTACATGTTCATCAAAGGTGGTCTGGTCTGGATTTCCATAGTCCTCACAGACGGGAGGATTAAGGTCATCAAACAGCTTTGGGAAGACAGCAATGGTATGCAGCAATATGAGTTGGTCTTCTGGTATGCCTATAAAAGCATAACTGGACAGAATCATCTTCCATTCCTCCAACAGCTTTTCGAGCTTGACCCTCTTGGCCAGAACATACAACATTAACCAAGAGTCCCAAAACTCCAGTTTGTGCCACTCCGCAACGGTCTCTAGGACTGGAAAAGGGTCAGAATGGCCACGCAGAAACTCCCGGTCCTTAACGAGGGAATGATGCAGTTGTGTTGTTGGAAGCGGGACAGTCTCCGAGCTGTCAACGAGTGAAACAAGTCTCAAGACCGTATGCATGACTTGGTCATCGAAACTGCAATCGAACACTGAATTTTCTCTCATGTCCGGGGAATTTAAAGTGAGAAACTCTGGTTGGATGTGAGCTTGCTCGGTAGTGCTTCGGAAGCACCTCCAGTAGGATTTTAAGGCCAGGCTCCGTTTGCCATCGAGTTTCAGCACGGCACCGGGCGTGGCTTCGAAAAGCACCGATAGCCGTTGGCTGTCGTTGATCAATTTTTCAACTATGATCCGAAAGGCGTCGCTGCAGGACATGGAGATTGCGAGTGGCCAAGTGACACTTGTCATTACTTGCCGGTTTGAATTGTACTTCCTCACCGGTGAAAGCTTGGCGATGAGCTCCAGTGTCTTTGCAGTTTCACTGTCATACGGCTCGCAAGACCAGCAATGTCCCGACTGAAGCAGCTGGATTGCTCTCTCTGTCCCAGTGTGCTGCAAAAAAGGGTCCGGCAAAGGATAAGACGTAAGGGCATGCAAATAGGCCAAATACGCACATGCAGACTTAGTCTGGCCACACTTCAGCTGCAAGAGGGTGGAGTCGACTTCATAAGCAAAGTACGGAGGATTCCGCAAGGTAGTGGTATCGATCACAACACCCAAGCTTCCATTTGGGAGATTCACGGCACCGTGAGGGATAAGGAGCAAGTTGTTCAAGAAGCCCTCTTTGGTGGGCTCCAGCATAAGGCAGCTCTTGAGGTCAACCAGTGTGCCGCACCTTTGAACTTTGGCCACCTTCATCCCAGGGTATTCCACAGACAATACCTGGATATTTGACAAAGCGTTAGTGACAGTGAAGTTTAATCTCATCCTTGGCAGTTGAACATCCAGCATCTGGGGTGCGCCGCTTGACTTTTGCTTCTTAAGGTAAACTTTGATGTGGTCCTCCTGTTCGATGCGTGCAAAAATCTTCGAGACTTTGCGGAACGTTGAGCTGGCACTGTCAATGGCACATCGCCCCGTGTCACTTTCCTCGATTAGGCCGGTCGCCAGATCCAAGCGACACTTGACGTGACGAGACCCTCTGGAGCGAAAGTAAATGCAGCCGTTGCTTGCGTTCCACCAATGGGTGTGCTCGCGGATGAGGAATCTTTGAACACAAGTTCCTGAATCTTTGTCTGTGAACGAGTTTTCAGGGACATATTCGAGCTCTTCACCGGTCACGGCAGTTGCTGAAATAATGAACGGATTTGTGATTTTTGATGTTAGATGTAGATTTTCCGCAAAATAAATTGTTTCGCTCTGGAACGGACGCTTGCCCACAGCTCTCCACGGCGATTGTGTGCGAGGCTGCACTTTAATTATGTAATCTCCAAATACTCGCTTATAATCCTGGTGGTTTTTGAGCTTGGAAGGAAGGCTATCGCCAGGCTTTCCATTGACGAGGAACTGCCCGCTTACGATGTCCAGCTGAAGGACAGTATTGCAGTTATTGATCATGACTTCGGTCTCGAACCACGGGGTGCCACCCCCGTGGGGTTTCCATTTTATGAGTAACGGGCCACATGTGGGCATGCCAGACCAAACTTTCTTTGCAAAATCTAGCAATATGTCCGGATTGGCTGCTATTGAGTTAAAAAACCGACCAAAGTTGGCAGAGCCGCATTCCCCGATTCGACGTAGCTGATTCCGGAACATGTTAGAACAAGAAGGCAGGCTGTTGTCTTCTCCCATATACTCCTGAGTAGTCTTTGCAGCAAACAGCCATGGTAGCATGTCTTCCACAAGGCAGTCTCCTGAGGGACATCGAAAGTCTGACCAATACGTGTAGGAACACAATGTGGCAACAGCGGCGAGTTTCATCCTCATCTCGTTCAGGACGGCAACTGGTTTCTTCTCCATGGCGTCCAGCTCAGTTTCGATGATCCGGCACCAATTCAGGAGGATTTCACGGCAGCGCTTCAAGTGCTCGACACACTCTTCCAAGACATTGTCATTTTTGCTGATAGAAAATATGCGAAGCAGGATGGTGATGATTGTGGCATACGTGTGATGGTCATCCCAGTTCTGTGAGAAGCTGGTGATGAGGTTGCCCAAAAGCGACAGAAATTCCTCCATGAAGCCATCATTGAGCATGTCAATATGCGACTGCCGGACATACACAGGAAAATCATCATTGTCGCTTGGTGGCCCTGCTCGCCACATCACCTGGCAAACCAGACTGAGCACCGACTCTGTTCGCAGAGACAACGTACCTTGCTTCAGGGCCCGGTACAGATTCCT
>JAQGAF010004280.1:0-14822 GCA_034687865.1 Kryphioiulus occultus
CGTGTTAAATAATGGTTATTGTAAATGTTCGAGGACAAACAAGTTCTATTTTGAACTTCGGCCCCTACTAAATAAAAAAAAAATCTGCGTTTTTGGAAATACACCAAACCAGAAACGATCCCTTGAAATACTTGGGCATGCATAACCGCAGTACACCAGTGCAAGCATTGTTCGCCCGCCTTAGAAGCTGCCCCATGCCACTGCAGCTGCACGAAAGAGCCACTGGGTGCCCAAACGTACTTTACACTTAGTAATGGAATGGCAATCAAACAATTATTGCTCGGATTTGCAGTTTCAAAATAAACGATAACTTCCATCATAACAGCGATTTTTACGACTCCTCCGAGCTTATTCGTGTTAAGGATTGAATTACCGATGTATCGTTTTCGCACTCGCCATCGATCCCCAACGCCCATTCGTGATATGAACGTGCATTCCAATCTTAATCCAGAACCCCTAAGTGCCTTTTTACCAGTTTCAAGCAGATTAAGGTTCCTATGGTGGTAATGAACGGGGATTATCACGTGGCCCCGCTCTGGCGCTCACGCCGCAATTAGGATTATAGCGAACACGCTAGTCCATAAAAACTTGCTCAAAAGACGCACAAAAGCAATCAGCCGCACCTGTTAGCAACAATCTGTAATTAAGGATTGAATTTGCAATCGCTACACGAAAGCCTGCCATATTGGAAAAAACAACGGTGGCTTTGCAATGAATGAGGTTTTCATTGCATTTTTTTCTCGAAACTATTAACTGTGAATTTGTTGGCATTTTCGAAATACTGCACTAACTCAGAAACATTTTCGTCAAATCTGGTTTAGACGCTAGAAAAAACAATTTTTTTCGAAAGGTAATTATACGTTTATTATATATCTAACTAGGATTAAATATGGATTTTTTAAATAACTGAAATATTGAGCTATTATTCTGTGTTTTCCCAAACTAACTGTGGAATGCTGCGCTAATTCAGCACAGTAGCACTTCAGCTCAGCAAGATGTCAAAGCAGGCTTTGGCACTATGAAAAACTTTTGAAGAATAATTGCACCCGTCTAATATAAAATATGTAACTGAATTTTCTGAGATTTTAAAAATACTACACGAATTCAGCACAATTGCATGTATACAAATTTGAACGAAGATTTTTAGAATTGTATATATTAGAAATATGCACTAACTCGGGACAACGTTCTTGCCAAGTCTTGTTTTTGGCACTTGGAAAAACTTGTCGAAAAATAATTATACATGTACGTTTATTATGTAACTAGGATTAAAATAGATTTTTCCAAACCAACTGAAATATTGCGCGAATTCAGCACAGTAGCACTTTAGCTCAGCAAGACGGCACTGAAAAACAATTTTCTTTGAAAAATAATTTTGCTTTAGTTATATAATTAGGATTAAATATCGATTTTTTTAAATAACTGAAATATTGCGCTAATTCGGCATAGTAGCACTTTAGCTCAGCAAGATGTCAGAGTAGCTTTGGCACTAGGAAAAACTTTCGAAGAATAATTACACCTGTATTATATAAAAAATGTAACTTTATGTACTGATACTTTAGAAATATTAAACTAATTCAGCACAATTGCATGCATACAAATTTGTATGAAGATTTTTCAAGAATGGTATTTTAGAAATACTGCACTAATTCGGCACAACTGCACTTAATCTTATATTTTCTGCGAAATATTTAATTCTTGTTATATAAAAAATGTATGGTTATTTTTCGAAAAAAAATTATCCTAGTACCCAAATCTGACTTTACATGAATCTTGCTTAGCTAACGCGAAACTGTCCTGAATTTGAGTAATAGTTCTAAAATACCAGGAAATTCTGTTAATTTCAATTGTTCTTGAGAAGTGAGAACGGTTTTCTTAGAAAATTTAAGAATTAATGGCAACGTTTTCTTTGACAATGACAACTGTTTACTTGAAAAATGCCTATTGCTGTCTCGGAAACCGGATTCCTGGAAAATCGTCATTACTATCTACGATATTAGGTCGTATTTTACAAAAGAATAATAACGATGTTTATTTCTGAAAATAACGGACCGATGTGCAGACTCACCAAAAAATTAAAAAATAATTTAAGCAAACGTATTAGAAAAGAAAATGTAACATTTCACAAAAAGTAAAAAGTTAAGCGACAACAAACTCGTTTTCCGATTGTAACATCCATATCATGTTCAGTGTTCTCAGAGAGTAAAGCTATCAATTTACTTGTTTGTGTCAATAAGCCTTGCATTATATGGCTAAAAATGAATACCATATAGATACAAAAAAATATAATGTTTACATAATCATTTCTTGCAAAGGAAATGTAGTGGGCCTTTTAATAACTTTGCTTTCAATTACAAAAATCTATGACTTATATTATGTTATGAATTTGAATTTCTCTATAAAAATCTTTACATACACCTGTAAATTTAAATATTTAAGGGGTTAAGATTGGTTGGTTGGTTGTAAGATTTTTAACGTTGACCTATTTCCGCGCACGAGTGTAATGTATATTTTAAAATGTCCGTAGAATGAGACAAACTTAGTTTCAAACTGGATTAACAAATATACTGTATTTGAAAATGCATTTCTGAATACATTTTAAAATGTGTTTTAATCAGTTTGTAATGCATAATGGAATGCACATTGCGATGTATTATGTGTCTTGGAGAATGCACTGCGTAATGCACACTGTAATGTAGTTCGTCAGCATTGAAGAATATGTTGCCTACTGCATAGTGTAATGTATTCTGTTTGCACTGAAGAATGCATTTTAAAATTAATATTCCATTGGTTGAAAAAGGACAAAATCGTCGCTATATTTCATAATTTCAAGATTTAAAAACATCCAATTCGCATTTTAAAAAACTTTCAAATATTCAATAAATAAATTAGAACTGGCAACGAAATAGTATAAAATTAAAAAAAAAACATCAGTTTCATTCTTTTCAATGCAGCTAACAACTTTTGAAGTATGCACATGTAATTTCAAATACAGTGTGAAATACACCAGTCAGTATATGTTATAATGCATCGTAAAATGCATTTTTGTTTACATTACCAAATGTATTTCGGAGTTGAGATAAAAACGACCAACGCATTTGCAATATATTTTGCAAATCGCAAAGCATTGCACAATGCATTTCCCTTCCATGTGGGTAAACGATGTCGAAATTGAAAGGCCTTGCATGCAGCAGCGACGGCCATCTTGAAACTCCTTTCTACGCACTCTGAACAACCCCTCACGATGCAATTTGAAACGAAATAAACTTCATTTTTATTTATTTTTATTTCTCCTCCTCGCATGCGCTGCCAACAACTGCACTTGTTTCCACATCATCTACCGTCGCCTTCCAATTGTTTTTTTTTCTCCTTTTTCTTCACCAAGAGCCATCTTCAGCTAAACACACCGTGTTTGGAGAGCGAGAAATTTTCCATCCTATCTGGTCCAAAACTTACCGCAAGAAAAAAAATCCCACTTGAAAAACAATGTCGCCTTCATTATTTTGAAAAGCGATGCCTACAGTATCTTGCCTGAGACCCTCGCCAGCCTATCTATTGCTGAACTATATTCCAGCGCAACAATTTTATTGATTCACCCACCGTGGCAAAATATATTAATATTGACCCACTCTGGTCGCCTGGTCGACGAACAGCGTGCAGATTTTCTACCACAGTAATTTTTTATTCCTATAGTGTAGGACCGAAATTCTTTCTTTGAAGCCCTTTTTTTGGTGGAGTATGGACAAGAATGGCATGCGAGAACTGGAGCTTTCATTTAGATTTCTTCGCCATGGATACCAAAGGCATATACATGAACATGTATTGTGGAACCTGGCTAGAATGGACAAGTATGATACTGGTAATGTTTAAAAAGAGTAATATACGAATTTTCAATTAAAAGTATTGCAATTTGGCCAAAGACTTAAGCATAACGGTACGAGTTTTTGAAACCATTACAAAAATTAAAAGTAAAATTTGGATTTCATTGCATTTTGTCACGTTTTAAAAAAGTTACATGTACCTGGGCAATTTCAATTACATCCCAATATAGTTTAACATAGGCCTAACATGTTTATCACAAAAGAAAGTGGTCATATGCACAGTACTTCTACGGTTCATGAATAAGTACGAGGATGATACTGGTAAAGTTTAACGAAAATAATTACGATTCTTCAATTAAAAGTACTGCAAAATAGCCATCGAATTACACTTAAAGAGTACGAGTTTTTGAAACAATTAAAATAAAATTTGGATTACATTGCATTTTGACACGTTTAAAAACAAATTAGGGAATTCCAATTAGTTCAAAACTAAACATGTTGTCACATAAAAAAGTGGTCATTTGCACGGTACTTGATCAGCACATGAACATGTATAAGCACAACTAATCTTTGATGAGAGTTGTTAAACTAGTTTTGCTCGGTTAGAAATTTTAATTTCCATTCACACAGATATGTGTATCATCTTTGATAAAATGAATTGCCAAAAACGCCATTAAATTATACATTTATATACCGGTACATTATACAATGTACCACGAGGGCAAAATTTTAAGTTTTAAAGCATGCCAGGAAAATGGAGAAATTTTACCAAATATTTGCTAAAGTTTTGCATTTCCACAGCAAATTGATTTCGCCCATTCTGACATCAACATGCTAATAGCAATATTGAGACATTCTGTAAACTTTCCTGAAATCGTTGGATAATAATTCAGTAGGCGACTTAGAAATTCAAGCATTCAATTACATATACTCATCAACGTTGTGATCCTGTTGTAGTTATGCTTAAATGCAGTTTAAATTGCGAAAATCAAATGCCTTAACTGCATTGAAATAATTGAATATACTGTATAAAGTATCAAGGTAGATTTGGAAGAGACCAGAGCCATATGAACATAAGAGTATTTTGTAATAGGTGAACTAATCTTTTCGAAAATGGATTTATAGGAAAAATCCATTGCAGTAAACGCATGCTAATTAAAAGCATACTCCAGAATGCTTTTGCAAATATTAATATACTGGCTCAGATTTGGCAATTTGCAAAAAAAATGACAGCCATTGTGTAACAGCACGAAAGGCTAGAACTGCAGGCAAAGCAGACCCAAACCATATATTAACCTGTGGATCCGCCCAAATTACCAGGTAAGGTACATTTTGGGGAACTAAAGCAATGTGAATCACGCAATCGAGAACAGTTGTATTGGAAATAAAAATGCAAGAAACTTAATAATTACGCTCTGTCAATGGTAGACTAACCTCATTCGGTTTGAGTTTAGCATTTGAACATGATAAATGTATAGCAAGTGACGTTGTTGGAATGCGAAGTGAATTACAGTGGCTTGGAGCTTGGATTACATGCATCATGAGGTTGTACCATACAGTAAATTCTGGTAGCAGTGCATGCCATAGCAAATACATCTTTTGCATTGTGTGGAATAATAGTCGATTTGCGGTGAAGTTTTTCCAATTTCTAAAATAAAAAAATTGGAGACCTTGTGGAACTACAAAGGTTTACACATGTCTAACAGGGACAAGATATCAAGAGGAATCTGAATTCGCATGAAAAACTCATTCCAATAGTTGAAAACGTTACGCAACAGCTTAAACTGCAATAATGGCTGAAAAACCTATTATTAAACCATATTTAACTTAGTTAAGAGCATAAAAAATAGTTCAGAGTACACTGGATAGCAGCTGGCCAAGTATATTTTTATCCTATTTCAAATTGGTGATTCGAGTTAATTGACCACAGAATCAATATTAATTAGGTGATGAACGGAAGTGGATGCATGCACCAGGTTTTCAAATCTGATATAATCTCTAATACTGCAATAAGCCACAAACATCATCATTGACTAATCTCAGCAATGATTTACTGCTGCAAACAACCTTTTAGCGATTGCATTTATAGTTCCAGCATAACAGAACAATGAAACCATAACACGCAGTTTTTCAATTAAGTTGAGTTATGCATTCGTTCCATACAGAAATTAGTTAGGCCTCCTAAAACGTTCTCCATAATGCTTAACTGTACATGGGTGTCAAGCAATCTGCTATTTTTCATATGCATTTGGAAACTTCATAAGAACAAAGGAATTTAAATAAACTTCAGAGATCCCTGGAAAGGGGTTGAAAATTTTCCAAAAACATGCCTGACCTCACATTGGCTTTATTGGCAACAAAGAATGGCTCAGTGAGCAACTAGACAAGTGGGGGTGGACAGTTTGATCGTTAAGCAAGGATCCACAGTTTTGGTGAACCACATTTTTCATAGTGCAGGACAGAATGGATAGTAATGTCCTTTTTCGCACAGTGCACCAAAACGGAATCAGCCAATCGGGAAAGGGGTCGTAAAACAAATGGCGCAGGCAAACGTCCCCTCCTAAAAGATGAAATTGACTGTACAGTTGCTGTTGACCCCTTGCCACTTGCCATATATAGGCGCCATTTCCCACTCACTTAATGCATCCAACGCACTAAATATTGCCCTTTTCTCCCCTCCATTCAGTTCCATCCATTTACCATATTGAATTGGGGTGCCCATGGCATCTCCTGGCAGACACATTCCACCAGACAGAAAACATGACTCAAACCCTTTCTTCACGCCCTAACGTGGGATAGAACTGAGTGAACAGTAAATTAGACGCATGCACGTGACCACTACTTGTAATGTTCAAATGTTCATAGTTGAAATTATTTGGAATGAAACTGTATTTGACAGTTACTTGCCATGGAACATCATCTGACAACCATTAGAGATGTACACTGCATTTGGTAACCATTAGAGATTACACTGCATTTGGTAACCATTTGATGTTGCATTGTGTTTGGCAACCATTTGATATGGCACTGCTCTTGGCAACCATTTGATATGGCTCTGCTCTTGGCAACCATTTGATATGGGATATATTTGGTAACATTTTGATATGGCACTACATGTACCGGTATTTGGTAAGCATTTGAGATGGAACAGTATTTTACGACTGTCAAATACAGTTGTAGTTGACAACTGTTGAGATGAAACTGTATTTGACAACAGTTTGATATAAAATTATATTTGACAGCCGTTTGAGATGGAAATGTATTTGACTGACAACCATTTGAGATGGAACTGTGTTGGACAACCGTTTCATATTGAACTATATTTTACAACTATTAGACATGGAACTGTACATGACAACCATTTAAGATGGAATTGAATTCGATTGATAATTGTCAATTAAGATTGAATCAAATTTGCTTTTGAATAAGACCCGAACAGGTCTAGCTTACTTTGATGAAATATCGGATTAACAGATTGCAATCAATACAAGGATAAACGAACCAACTATTTGAAATTGAGCATACGAGCGTAATGTTGCCATTAACTTGTAGATTGTAGATGAGAACTAAGTTTGCTTGACCAAACCATAACTTAGACAACTTTCACACATCGCCGTTAGAAGGCCTAGCTTAGTTTGATGAAATATCTGATTAACAGTTTGCAATCAATACAGGGATAGAATGGCGTGCAACACTTTACCAAATAAAACAACGCCAAACTTACTCTCTTCCATTGCAATCAAGCAACTGCCGCAATTCCAGAGCTCGAACATTTTTTTTAAACAAAAAACTGGATTCTTACCTGAAAATAAGAAAGAATTCATGAATAAAAGATATCGGCATTATAATGACACACCATGATAGCTTTAATGAGGTTAATTAGGAAGAATAATCACAAAGAACAGAACTGCAAACGAAATTATGGCTTCAAACATCTCAGCGAATAGGTCAATAACGATTTTCATCATAAGATCGCTGTAGCTGTATAGTTAATTCATCTACAGTACATCAAGGAGCACTGGCCTTTAATGTTTTTTGGGGCTTTAATTAGCCGACATAATTTGTTTGCTTTCCTCGCAAAAGAAAGTTGCCAAATTCACTGATGGCAACAAATCGATATTACGCATGTTCTCTGATCAGAGGTCTGCATCAACACCGAGTCTCAGTGCAAACAAGAAAACATGCAAATATTATGTTCTCCAATACACGCTGATTTATAGCATCATTCGTACAAAAATCTGCAAATCAATTTCCCTGATAAAATCTGATTAATTTCCCTGACTTGTTAAATAAAAAATGTCACATGTAATTAACCTATCTACAAAACTTGCCAAATCATCAATTGAATTTCCCTGACTTGCCCAGGTTTTCCAGACACTTTCAAGTAACAATTTGTAGAGGTTTGATCCAAGCAAATATAACATATGGCATAAGTTTTAGAAACTATAGATCTGCTCACGAAATGATGGAATTAGTCCACAGCTTTGTAAGAAGAAACAATAACAATAATTAAGAGACTGCCATATAGGCAAATTGTTGAAAAACTACAAGAAATATTGAATTTGGGAATTATTATTCATAGCGATGCGAACACTAGTAATGAAACCACTAGATCTCAAACACTGCATTTTTGAGGACTTATATGAAATATTAACAAATTCTTCATAATAGGCGAAATTTTTGGATAATGCATTAAAGGAAAATTAAAGACAATACTAAGAAATGATAGTGAAAACGCCGTAGGCGAAATTTTTTGAAAAAGTAGAACACAATACAGCTTTTCCAATGCATTTATTGAGATACAATTACCAATCAAAGTAGTTGTGCCACAACAAATTTCCAGACATTATGAATTTCCCGGACTTCCACCTGAATTTCCCTTAATTAATGGTCAAAATATCAACATTTCCTAACTAATTTAGTTTCACTGACGGTATGAACCCTGTATTGGAGTTTCTCATCTTTTCTATAAGAGATCATGGCGTATAAAATGTGGAAGAAAAACCGTCAGTAAAGTCATTGTGAATTCGTCAACAACTGGACAAACACCCTGCAGCCAAACTGGTGAGTGAAATCCTCCCTACCTGGGAATTCAATCGGAACCTCGAAGGGTGGTCACACTGCGAATCCGTTCTGGTTGGCGAACCGAAACAGAGCATCGCAAAATGGATCATTACAGACTCCCTAGGAGGTGCCTCCATAGACTGCAGCACTTCCTTAGGGCCATCCATCATTGACGCCATGGCTCTCCAAGGCATGGTGGCTACAAGCGGCTGGTCACCTATAATACTTATCATCTCAACAACACAGAGGAGGTCGAGGCCTTAAAGGGGATCCAGAGTTAGAATTGTATTTGCAATGTTTTCTTTTGAGATCCAAATGGTTCCCACCAGGGTGACCAATAATTTCAATTTGGCGCTTCCAGCCGGCATGAGCTACTGGACCCCAAGGTGCTAAAGCATGTACACCGATGCTAATTTTGTGACGGTATCTTGGTAGTACCCATACATGTGTACAGCAGCTTGTGTGCAAGACGAAATACAAACAGATGCTATTGAGTGAACAATGGAACATTCCCATCATAATAGACAAACGAAAGCAGGTGAAAGTGTTACATGTACATCTGCTATGTAAACAACAAAACAGGAGGCATAACATTGCTACTTTTATATTCCCGACCAAAGTATTGCAAATGAGCTAGGGAACTTGCATCTATTTATACAGTATTTCGGCTTGCACATAAAATGGTAATTACGAATCTTTACTTTTAATGAATTAGGTGATGGTTTCAAAGTGTGATATTCAAACTGATCAGAGTGGATAATAATATGGTGAAGTCCAAAAGTGACTATTTTCACCACTGAATACTAGTGGACGTTCAAATATGATGTCAACATTTCAGGGTGGAAGGGGGTCATCCAAATGACAAGTTACTTTTTTTACACACATTTACAAAAAAAAATACAAAAAAATTCACCTATGTTGTTTTTATTGTGTCTGTGTGTGACTACAAAGTATCAAGTTTTTTCAAATGTTGATGAATTTGAAATTTGTTCTGTGTATCATTACGTCATCACTTATGCGTGAAGGGAGGAGGTTGAAAATCACGATTTTTTTATGATAATACTTCAGGGCGTCAACTGGTCATGGAAGTCTTGGAACAGTTCTGAAACAAAATTCAAGCTATGGAAGTCATGGATATGTCATTAAATTCACAATATTCAAATTTGGGTTAAACCTCCTTATTTATCAACCAGTTTTGCAAAAGAATTCTCATATGACGTTTTTTGGCCAAGTGGGTTTACCATGTGAAGAGGCTGTTTGAGAAATAATTGTTTTGTGATGGTATTATACCTTAACCGCCCCATATACATGAAAGTCTTTAAAACGTCATGGAATTTGCAATATCAAATCCAGTAGACACCCTGTTTGGACGTCCCTATTACATATTCAAAACTATTTCAAGCACTATCGATTCGGAACAGGAATCTGAAATCTTTAGAAAACTACTTTATAGTCATAACATGAGAGCTAATATAACGAGGTAATGAATAAGTTATTGTCAAATATTTCTGAGTAACTTGTTCATGCACATGTATTGCCCTCAAATTGAAAACAATTGCAACAAACAAAGACCAACCACCCAGCTTCTAATGCATTTTTCTCAGTTTTTTCAGTAAAATCACTGTTAGCATCGGTCAGCGCAGCGTGCCTTCCCAAAAAAATCAGGTTATGTGCAAAAGTCGAACTGTGAACACTGGCACACACATAATTTACCTGGAATTAATTTATGATGGAAGAAAGCGTTGCAAAAACAACACGCGAGCAATAGATCATGGTGATGGACGGCCACAAATCGACATGGAAAAACCACGGGATTTATTGCTAGAAATATATTGCAGATTGGACATGGGAAACGTTTGGGCTAGAAAAAATACCTCTGGGTACGAGTGAAACAATAGAATCATTGAAGACAAGATGGTTCCAAAAAGTCAAAAAAGCATTACAGTCAGAATAACAAATTTCGGATGACCCTTCGAAAGGTCGACTTAATGCATAAAAAATAGTAAAACATGGTAGAAAAGAGAAAGCGCCATTTTCCTATAGACGAGAATCTAAATGGTTCGCAGTATTTTCGCATATATCGAGACGGATATAAAAACAGAACCTGAATAAATCATCCAAACAAAAAAAAAGTCCATGGCTAATAGATAAAAATATACACTGCAACGTACAGCAAATGCCAAGCAGATGGCATGTTTTTGCAAGATAGATCACAATCCGTCATGAAAACGTTGTGCTTCTGAGAAATGCGATTTTAAGAAATATTCGAAGTATAGCAAGAAAGTACGATTTATGCTGCCATTTACCCATGATGCAGAAACGTGAAGGAATGTAATATGCTTTTTGGTTGGGAATAAGTGCACATGGCGACCAAGGATATGTTATGGGTAAAACAGAATTATTTACACGTATGTAAACCAATAATTAAGCAATCCTATGAGAAGGGTCTTAAAACCTACCGAAATGGTTATTAAGAAGGAAAGATCCTTAATAATGCAGAAGCCATGGGGTGTTAATTTATAATGTGTGACCAACTCCGGAAGAAAACCACGCACATGCTTGTAATGAATGTCCACGTCCTGTCTAATTCTATCTGTTGCACATTTGCACGCATCGTTATTACCCTTCATCATCATCATATTTTCAGGAAATTTGATCCTTAATTTGAGCAAAAAGCATGACGCTCCAAACGCATGGCGTGGCGAGTCATTTATTAAGCGCCTCTTAAGAGAGTTATCAATTGGAGCAAGGTTCCAGTGTTGGCAATTTCAAACCCAACCAGAACAAAAATTCACCACTAAGTAATTTGTCATTCTTGCTAATGAGACAAACCATCAGACGCTATAAATATGCGATAATGGAACTAGAGCTTGCTAATTTATAAAACTGGATAACATGTTCAAAATAACAGTATATATGGCATTCGAACTTGCATGTATTCCACCAGTACATGTGACGAATTATGTAATATAACAGCCATCACGTGACCTGCCACTTACCATAGCAATTATGATTTAACACCAAATCGTATTGATATGCTGCTAAACACAATATTTGGAGACTAAAACATCTTTTTAATGCCAATCTGCAAGGTAATATATATCCAAATGTAAACAAATTGTTTCTTACAGATATTAATAAAATTGGGGGAGGGTAGGTTGGCCAAATGATGAAGAAGAATGATAACAGGATGAAGGGGCAAACAATTGAGTTACCATTGATTTTTGAAAAAAAAATACTTTTAAATTCATCATTTGTGAGCCAGTTTCATGAAATTCGTCAATATACAAGTATGCGATGTTTTTTTGTTCGTAGTTGTGCTTTTAGCATTCCCATCGCAATAAGTATTTTCGACTAAAAATATGCCCTATTTAAAATCCATTATCTTTTGTAAAGCTTTCCAAAAATGTCACCAAAGGCAATAACTTAACGCCTTGTTTATGACAAATCTCAAGGGATCTTCAAGGGATATGTTGATAGCAAAAAACTGCCAAATGATGACGGAAGTGAGGGGGAGGGTTTGGTCAAATGATGACGTCATCATCGATGTTTAATAAAAATTGGCTTGTGGTCCACACAGTTTGTCATCCAATTTTGCATAAAGTTTTAGAACAAAAAAAATTCGTTCATTTTCGAAATTTTTGATCAACGTTTCTGCCATCATTTAGGAAAGGTGTCCGGAAATGATGAAAAATTGAAAAATTAGAAAAAAATGATGACAATATTTGAACGTACCCTTGCACTTTTCATATTCCCTTCATTATCGATATTTTAATACAAATATTCAACATCAATTGTGTCTGGAAACGCTCTCCACAAATATTGACAGAATCCTAGTAAGGGTGGTGGGGTGGAAGTGAGGGGAAGAGTTTGGTCAAATGACGACGTCATCATCAATGTTTAATAAACACTGGCTTATGGTCCATATGATTTGTTATCCAATTTTGCATAACAAAATTACCTCAGCGATGATGTTTTTTTCCTATTATTTAATTCATGCACTTTTATGGACTGAAATCCACCGTTTTACTCTAATTTTTGGAGGAAAAAAGTTCACTGAATTTCGAAATGTTTGATCAACGATTTTGTCATCAGTCAAACATTCCGGCAATAATGAAAATCTCGAAAAAGTGTTGATATAATATCTGAACGTCACCATGTGTTAATAACAAAGGGAATGTCCATTATTTTTAAACAAATATTTAAAATCACTTATTATTTTTAGTAATGGCGGTGGGGACGCTCCCAGAGGAACTATAGCCTCCCAGACGAGCATTTCGCAGTTCTACAGCCTAACAGACATGGGAGATTCTCCAGAGATCCTCGTGGTTATCAATCCAGACATCTGTCCTCAAGCCTTGGTAGCCAAGGCAGTCTACTACCTGTCGGCACGGGGAATGAAAATGGTGAGAAAATTCGAGAAATGCCAGGGTTCGCTGGCGAATTATTTTCAGAAAATTGCTTTGTCGTCGTTTTTCTCCACAGCTTCCCAATTTGCATCCTGCCTCGTGGAGTGTGACAGTGAATAATTCAACTGGAGCCCAGGGCTGCAGCGCCAACTTTTATCGGGATGTTGATGCGTAACGCAAATTGAATTACGTCTAATATATACAAAGTGAAATGCACGAAACGTGGTCTGACAAACTTAGCAGAAAATTCGCCGCATGAAAAGGGGGCCAACTTATTTGCATGCGTAATTTAATTGCTTATCCAACAATCACCTGGTGCAGGCGGGCGAAAACAAACAAGCCAGAGTCGATAATTCGGCCCCCAGACCCCCAGAAACACGAAGCTAGGGCCATTTAGTCCACCATTGTAGCTCGCAATTTATGCCCCTTTGTTTCGCAGATTTGCGAAGCAAAAAAGAGCCTTATTAAAAACGCGCCACAATGGGCTGGGAAGCCTTTGCAGGCTTGAATAAATTCCTCATTTCCAGAGATTTTGCGAAGAAAATGCTGAACTGGCAGGCTTATTGGAAGAGGATTGGGGACGGTCACGTGGGAGGCGAACTGGAACAGTTGCGATGACATCATGACATGAGAACTGCTGGTGACAGCAAAAATGGCAAGCAAGAGCAACTGCTCAAGCTCTGTAGGACTGGACACCGAGACCTGTATCGGCACTGAAGAAAATGTATAGACTGCTGGAGCACTGCCTCATTGACAAAACCTAACGACATATATGTATCTGAGAAAATTCTTCAGTAAAAATAAAAATTAATGATGAAGTTTCAGTTGTTGAAGCAGCATGTCAAATTGTCAATAATAGGCTACAGTTTCAGAAAAATCTACTTGACAACATCACCATTGCAGCAGCAAGTCAAATCAACAATAAGACTGTTTCAGAAAATCCAGTTGACAACATGACGAAATGAAACAAACGCTTGTCTTGAAATAACAAATGTTTCAGACATGCCCAGTAAGTCATTTCCATACGAACCATGTTTAAAAATATGGTCTTGTATCGTTTGCATGTTGGGCTTTTAGGAAGACTTATTTAGGGGCGAAAAATTTTTTAAAAAATTGGACGACAATGACAAATGGTGGATTTTAGCCCAAATTTGAAACAAATTGACTCAACAATTGGTAGGCCCTACCTCCCTGTCATCATCTGACCACTCCTAAAAAAATAATGACAATACTTGAACGTTCTCATCTAAACGACACCGCTAGAGGAAAATCCAATTAAAACATGAATATGACAAAAAAAACTGTCCTGGAAATGCCATTTTTCAGGTCAGTCCTGGAAATGGCATGTTTTAGACCTATCCTGGAAATGGCATGTTTCAGACTTGTATTGGCAATGGCATGTTCCAGACCTTTCCTGGAAATGGCATGTTCCAGACCTGTCCTGGAAATGGCATGTTCCAGACCTGTCCTGGAAATAACATGTTCCAGACCTGTCCTGGAAATAACATGTTCCAGACCTGTCCTGGAA